>JAOWBH010181094.1:0-10046 GCA_028566215.1 Silene coronaria
GTTATAATGCAACTACAATGTTCATATGTGATTAACTATGCATAAACATCAACATACACATACTAATTATTGAAACCGAGTATAATTAACCAATCTTTAAGCTTAATCCAACAAGCTAATCACATCCAACCCGATTCCATCTCATAAAATCGTCTCACCCTACAATAATTACATAATAACTATCATGATCCACCCTATACTATCATACTAACCAAAATCCCTCATTAATACTCACTAATTACTCATTAAACTAATTAAATCACTAATTAACAAAACCCATGAAAACCCCCAAAATCTAGGGTTAGGAAAGTAACAAGAAGATTAAGGAGTAAATTTAACTTACAAGTTGAAGTAACAAAAAGGGAGGATGAAAGGCAATAAAGATCTTCAATACTCAAGCTAGCATCCATGGAAGATGTGTTTGGAGATTTTGAGAGGATAAGGTGGGTGAGATATTGTGTTTGTAAGGTAATGAAATTGTGAGAGAGTAAGTGGATTAAGGGGATAATAATTTAGATTTTCTAGCATGATAAGTCCTTTTAAAAAGGTTCCACAACAAGACAAGGGACCTAATCCCACCCTACAGCACTCGGCCGAGTACACCTCCCACTCGGTCGAGTGACCCACTTCATTCGGCCGAGTGGACACCCACCAGGACCATGTCACGAATGGCACTCGGTCAAACCACTCAGTCGAGTGCCAGGGCTACTCGACCGAGTGTCCTGTTACTCGTCAGAGTAGAGACTATATCTCGATGTGTTACAATCTTCCCCCTTAAAACGAACTTCTTCCTCGAATTTCACACCCAACTCCCTAACAAGCCTCTCTAAGTCTCCACTACGCTCCACAAACACTAACTCGACGAACAAGGTTAACTTATACGCGACTCATATTATAGTATTACCCTTAGTACTAACTATCAAGCTCCATCCACTAAACCAATCACCAACTCCTGGTCATTACCCACTCATGATTTTCTCACTCTTAAATCTGTATTCCTTTTCCTGAATAATGAAATGTTACATCCACTCTCCCTAACAGAGAACTTAATCCCAAAGTTCAAAGCGCTAACTGACTAGCTGACCGTGCTATACTTATACCTATCATAGGTAAAATAATCGCATTTTAACGTTCTACTTGAACTAATGGTTACCAATACTCATTCAGTATAATCGTTATTACTCTTACGGACTACATACGTGTGTTATATATATCGACTCCCGTATAAGAGACTCCCTTGTCTGTTCATCATAATCACTTCCGTTGGCAGAACAACCGCGTTGCTACGTTAGCCACATCAATACGAGACTCTTTGCAATTAACGATCAATTAGACACATAGCACCCACACCATTCACGAATACAGTTACACAACCAAACATCAAAAACATGTCACTTATACATATACTCAACAATTAAAGTGATTCAAGTCACATATGGGTCTAGCACACGATACTCGGTCGAGTGAAAGGCTCACTCAGCCGAGCGTCACTCGGGCAGGACTTTCAGAAATGGTGTCACAACGAGTCACTTGGTCGAGTGAACTTGTTCACTTGTCCGAGTCAACGGCCACTCGGTCGAGTGCAAGCGGCACTCGGCCTAGCCCCTACTGGTAAGTTACCTTTCCGCGATTAATAGTCTACAAAATTATCGAGAGGTGAATCCGAGTAGTCACCAGCTTCAACCGGTGGTGAAATCTAATAAATCAAGCAATTTTCTACACAATCAAATAGCCTTAAGGCCACCAAATGCGTCGTACAAGATCAAGTTTGACAACTAGTTATAGTTCATTTTACATAACGAGCTAGGACTAAAATGACTACCGTCGGGGTCGTTCCTTGGAAATACCCGTCCACATCCGCTAATCGAAGTCACTCCCACTTACTAAGTTCTTATCCTTGCCTTTAAAGTCATCATCATGGAACCACTGCTATCACCGTCGTTGCTCGCTATCGTCAATGAGGTCGTTGTCGTTGTTGTTCATCATTCCACCACACGAGCGCACGGGATTGGTAACCCCAACTCGAAACTGATTGTGGTTTGGGTTGTGATGGCGGGTTGTACCCCCAAGCTTGGGGTTTCAGTTGATGTACGATTTGCTCCCATCTTCCCGTTTGCTCATAATTGTGGCTCTCCCTTTCTTGCTCCCACTCCCCGGTCTTATCGTAATTCCCTTCCCCATTACCCGCACCCATATCTCCAAAGTAATCGGTCTCATTAGCGGAGTTCCTCCTTACCCAATATCTAAGGAGGTGACAAAACCTCAAGGAATCCGAGTCCTCCAATCCATAGGTTTGACTCCGTAAGCATTGAACACGTCGGTGTTATCCCCCGCGTAGATCCAAAAGCTAAGAGGATGAAAGGGTCACACTCCTTGCCTCAAAGATGCTTCATACCCCGACCTCATAGCGAGATCGTGTTTGATGCGGAAGCCTAGTTCGGCCAATCGTGATCTAGACCCAAGGCCGGTCAGTGGTTTGGTGGTCATACTAGTACGACGAGGTGACACGTGAACGAGTGATGGAGAAGATGCGCACTCCCTGTCTCCCATTTCATTTCCACTAAACCTATTATCTTTAACAATTGTGATGATATTACGTTCATGGGGACAGTCCCCATGTCGAAGGTCGAAGGTAAAAGGGTGAGGTACGCTGTAAGATTGCGGCGTGTACACAAGGGTGTTCACCCTTCCGAGGGGCTCGATAGGTACTAGAACTCTCTCCGTCGTGGGAACCCTCAAATGTAAATCCATGTCCACTTTCCAAGCTAAGCCTCCCCGGGGTAAGTCCACCACCCATTGCCGATGTTTTAGATATGGCAAGTCTAAATATGGCACCTTATCTGAGAGGATACTCGCATCCTCCCCTGGTATAAAGTCGCGCACGGCCTTAGCTATTCGGGTTACCAATGCTCCACAATCTAAAGAGCAAAGCACCGACTTAGTCATCTTTTCAAGTGTTAAAGCTATGACGGAGGTAGGATTAAATCATAAGGGATTCCCACGTCCCGGGTTAAGGTAGGAGCTCAACAACCAAACCTTCCACGAGATAAGTTTACTAACATCATCCCTCCAAAAGAGTAGGTAAGTCACTTGTCTAAGAAAGTTGCGCAAGGCCGGATGTTCCACGTCCGCCACCTTCGTTGTGCTCACCTTGATACTCTCCCTCCCATTGTAGTATCCCACATATGTAACAGCCCTCAAATTCCTAGGGGTATTGTCGAGGCGGTCCTTTCTCCTAGGGGCTACACCTAGGCCCTCGGCAAACTCTTGATCGGTAAGGTGGTACTTCGTGTTTTGGAGTAAAAAATGAACCGAATAGTCCGTCTTGTTGTAAACGAAAGAGCTCAAAAATTCTAGTACAAACCCTTCATTCCTTGTCCTCGGAAGATACCAAAGACCTCGTCCTTCAACCCCAAGGACTCAAAAATGGCATTGGACACACACCTAGTCGCGTTCATCTTTACCTGGGCTAAGGCTAGGAAGACATTAATGTGATCTTGAGAAGTGAATCTAATATTTGGGAAGCCTGGCGCTTCAAGCCTTGTCTCTCTTGCATGCTTTTGACGAGTTCCGACTATTCTTGACATGCTACAAACAAAATCAAGTACCAAGGATGAATAGGATGTAAGAATTCAAGAGCGGATTCGAAAGGTCGCTAAACTTGTGGAAGTCGGTGAGATGAGAGGAGAACGAATGGAGAAACTTATTGAAAGACAACTAGTTAAGATGGCCTAAGAGGGGAAACAATTAAATTCTAGTTTGTAAATGCAGACCGAGAGTTGACACGTTTAATGGGAATTATAAGCATGTTTAACCCAATTTCAAGATTTAGTATGATGACTCAAGCATTTTCATAAAAAATTTTGAGCATTTAACAACATTGGTGATTATTTAACTCAACATTAACGAAGTCAAGTACTAATCATATCACTAACCATGTTCAAGTTTTGCTCAACATTTCTTAGTCATAATTGTGTCGATACTTAAACACGATTAATTGCTCAATACAACTTCAAGCTTTTGTTTACCCTTACAAGAGTCCCATTTCTGCCATCAAACTTAAATCAAGATTTTGAATGCATTTTACAAGTAATTTGTCAAGGTTTTATGCTAATGAATCCCAATTAACCTTTAAAATTTTGGATTAAAATGTGTCACTAAATCGCATTTTTGAATCGAAAACCGGCACTCAAAACTCGGAACTTTTCTAAACGACTTTCAAATTTAGCCATCATAACCCACATTATTAAGCTACATTGTAATCCTTTAAGATAGTTAAATGGAAATTGAGTAGAAACACATAAAGTTTTCGGTCCAAAAATGGGTCTTTTAGGACCAAATTTGCAATGAAAGGCAAGATTTTAGCATTATTTATAATGATTAGAGCCCTTTTAAGACCATTAAGACAAGTTTTTAAGCATAAAAATCAAAATTTCGGCATGACCTAAGCATAAATCCGAAAATTCCCCATAATTTTTTTAGGCATAAAAATTGATTTTAAGACAAGATCCAACATCAATAACAAAGGTTAAGCCTTTGTTGGACAATTATTCCCAACAACAATCATTAAAATGCAACATTTAAGTACAAATAATGAAATTTTCGAGTGGTTCAAAGATGGGTACAAACTCGGCATCAAATCTTCTTTTTTAACAACAATAATCGTATAAAAGGTTGTTTAATATCATAAATTAACCATAAAGAAGCAAGAAATTGAATAAACTCAAGAAAACAACCTAGATCTAGCCATTTACGAAATAGAGGAGGTTGAGAGGAGAGAGAAATCGACTTACATTGTTAACTTAAGAAGATTAGTGACGGAATTTGGAGTTTAAATCTCGAGTTCTAGCAAGATTGGACAATAATGGAGTTATAGAAATAAATTTAGGTGACTTTTGGTGAAGGTTTGATGAAATATGGTGAAGAAATGAAGAGGATAGAATGAAGGGATAAGAAGATAAAAAGGAAAGTGGTTCACGAGTGACTCAGCTCAGCCGAGTCCACTCGGCTGAGTGACCGAGTCCACTCGGTAGAGTGCGAGTCCACTCGGTCGAGTGTGAATCCACTCGGTCGAGTGCGCTTTGGGCATGATCCTTGCTGCGTGATTTCCACTCGGTCGAGTGTGGCCACACTCGGTCGAGTGGGTCATCCTACTCGGTCGAGTGTCGCTGCTTTGCTAACGTTTTTGATTAAATCGTTCCCTGCAACACAAGAATTGGTCCCGGAAGCCCACCCAAGCGTCGATGGTGTATCCTGAGTCGACTTACGGGCGTCTATGCTACCGCTTCTAGCTAGTTATCCTCTCATTATAAATAAATACCGTCGTGCTTACCGAATCATACATCTAGCATACTACTAACTCGCAACATGCACATTCATATACACATACGCGTGACACTAAGGAGCCCGAGGCTCACACATCATAGGCACCACAAGGAGCAAGCATGCATCATTCTATCCACTCATTCATAAAACATAGTTCATAGCATATTACTACTCTACTCATTCACATTCTCAACATTCACATTCACCAAATGAATCATCAACAATCAACCACATACTCATACCATCATGCATATAAACACATCGAGCACATATAGCGTCACCCGAATCACCCCTCTGTTCACCGGTAAAGACAATAGAGTATAAGTTTGGAATGAGGGCGCTTACCCACCCCAAAACTACTCCCCTTTTGTTCTTATACAGGGCTCATTTTATTAGACGTTCCTAAGTACATTTTGGTTTTATTGGTTTAGGTTCCAAAATCATCGCTCTGATACCACTTTGTAACACCCCCGATTACCCAGCCAAGGTAATTGAAGGTGTCACCATCTCGGTTGCCCGAGGTAGTGTTTCAAAACTTCAATAAAAGAATATTTATAAATAATACATGTTAAATGATTACAACATATGAAAGAAATAAAATACAACTCGTCTAGTCTATGACTTCTACTCATGACTACAAGTCCAACTCCGTGGTGCGGCTCTAAATCCCGAGCGCATCAAACAACCTGTCAAGATAATCTGCTCCCCATATGATCAAAACCATCATATGCATCACAGTAGACAACCCCGAAAATAGGCGACAACACACAACATCACAAGCGTCACTCTCAATAATATGATAACATGAATGACGATAAACGTGAAGGAGATATGCGGCATGATTAGGATATACAACTAACAATGCATTACAATGATCATACCTCTAACCAACGCCTCCAATATCGATGTCAGGGACGCACTCACGACACCCACAACTCGGTGACGATAACGCAACACCGCTTACCCCCACTACCAGGACCACAGTCCAAAACAAGTACCGGGACGCACCCAAGTATGGGTCCGGGCGCTAACCGGACCCCTGCCAGACGTTACGGCGCACCGTAAGTCTCTCCATACTCAAGCCATTATGTGCCATCCCTATTGGGGTGGGAAGCTCCAATAGACGACCCAAGCGTAAGACGATCTCCCAACCGTCTTACGTCTCCTCAACAACCACGATACCACATCATCTCTAACCTCCAACATTAACACAGAAAGATGCACAATACACATCAACAATGCATTAACATATATTTCATTTCATGTATCATCAATCTCATTTCATAATGCCTCATCTTTCATAATATGTTACCAACATCGAATATCGAACATTTCCTCATAATCCATTTATGCATTTATCATAATGTCAAATCACAATTTCCTTATACATGTTATAATGCACTCAATGTCTCAATTAACCCTCTTTAACATTACAACAATTTCTTAACTTGTTATAATGTAACTACAATGTTCATATGTGATTAACTATGCATAAACATCAACATACACATACTAATTATTGAAATCAAGTAGGATTAACCTACCTTTAAGCATACTCCAACAAGCTAATAGCATCCAACCCGATTCCGTCTCATAAAACCGTCTCACCCTACAATAATTAGATAATAACTATCATAATTCACTCTATACTATTATACTAACCAAAATCCCTTATTAATACTCATTAATTACTCATTAGACTAATTAAATCACTAATTAACGAATTATACTAACCCCCCCTCCAAAAAAAAAAGTTAGGGTTAAGAGGAATTAGATCTAACTTACAATGATGAATGAAGGGTGAAAAAGGTGGAATAATCTTCAATCCAAGCTTAGAACCATAGAGGTATGTTTAGGAGAGTTTTAGAGAGAAGGGCGAATGTTTAGAGAGAAAGAAAGAAGATAAGATATGAAAAGGATAAGGTGTAATCTGAAATAAAAATCCGTCTGACACAGTACTACTCGGCCGAGTGACCGAGGCAGTCGACCGAGTGACCGAGGCAGTCGACCGAGTGCACTCAGCTCAGTCCCTCCCAGACTCTTACTCGGTCCACTGGAACAGACTCGGTTGGTTAATCTACTCTCATATGAGGTCGATACGGTTCCTATTAAGTCTAATCGTCCACTCACTAATCCCAATTAACATATCTTAATCCTCTCACTAATACTGAATATTACAAAAACACCCATACATTCTCCGATTCACCCATATATAATCCGATTCACCCATAATACTCTGATTCACCCTTTAATCACACCTCTCCCATAGACATGTCCTGCAGTATAGCCTGGGGCAATATCAATAATATTAACACATCTCTCCCAGAGACATGTTCCGTCGAACAGCCTGGGCAAAATAATAATAATCATCCCAAACACGAGGCTGAGCAAAATATAACTTATACCAATATATGAAATGATATGCCAATGATAACATATGATATGCCAATAACTCGTATACAACCAACACATTCCAATAATCAATTCCAACTAATAAAATCCAACACCAACATTCATATATGTTACGTGGTTTGCACCGCAATATACAACTCCCCAAACACCCGTCTCAACCACCAAATGACACACGACTAAGACACCCTAACACTACCACCGTGGACCACTTGTTTCAGTGACTCCCACCACGGTGGTCAGCTCCCTAACAACTACCAGACACGGCCACAAGGCCGAGCCCTAACTACCACATTCAACACCAACAATCTCGCTCTACCTCACCCAAATCCCAACCAAACAGCCACCACTCACTGCCGATAACCACCAGACCACCGCCACGCCTGACCTCACTCGCCACCACCACCAGTCCCAAACTCGACTCAATTGGGTCACGAGCCAACCCAGAAATCCGAGCCCTAACACTTGATTCAAACTGCAAAACCCGACTGTAACTCATATGCAATATCGTGTCAACCACCATCTCAACCACCCTATTACCACCCCCTGGTGGTCGACTTATCACCCTAGATAACCCCAACTCCGTCAGGTTCAACCTGAGTCCTATTGGGGTCTAATAACACGGGTTTAAACCACCCGACAAAACAGGTGGAAACTCAACCCTAACCAAAGTTAACGGTGGTCAAACCACCACGGGTCTGTCAACGACGACGGTCAACACCTTCCTCACGGTGGTCAAGGTCAAAGTCAGATTCTTGGGTGGTCAGCAATTAATTTAATAAATTGAATTACGTAACTATGAGACGGCGGTTTTATGAAATTACCTTTTTTATTTTTAGAGCAGAATTCAATGCAGTTACAGATCTACTTCTCCCTTAATTTCTCCCTCTCCCAATTTATGTGATTGTTGTAGAAAGCAAAAGTGATTATGAGAGGGTATAGTATTTATAGTAGTTGAGTTAGTCTTAGCAAATAACTAGGAAATTGTCAATTAATATTATATCATTATTTATTATTATTATATTGTATCCTGCCTACACTAGAAATACCTCCCATATACTATACCATAGTCCACACGCTCCATATGATATGCCAGTTAGTCAGTTCTAATTTTCTTTTATTCATTCCATCTTGCAACATAACTCCATTTAATAAATTATAAATAATTATAATTTATGAAATGCATTTTCTCATTATTACCGTTGACTAACCCTTGACCAAGCCCTATAATACGGGATTTTACAACTAGCCACCACCGTATCTTTCCTCTTTCCCTATTGCATTACATTCACCACCACCTCTTTTCATTCCAACTACACTACCGCCACTTCTGCCACTGCAACCACCGTCAAGATTCCGCCACCACGCCGACGAAACATTACTAGCCACCACCGCAACAAGTAAAAGGCCATAAACCCATTATATTAGTATTATTTGATTTTAATTAGGATAGAATTTTTTATGCTTGTATTTGATTTTAATTAGCTTTGCCTTTTTAATTGACTGCATATGTTGTCATTGTTAAATTTGTGCCATTAATTTTTGTTTTTAATTGTTGTTTGTTCGATTGTCATTGTTGTTTGTTCGATGTTCGTTGTTGTTTGTTCGATGTTGGATGCATTGGAAGTTAAATATCATCGTTTGAAGTGGTAACAAACTTTGATTTTCAACGTTAATTGGTTGTCAGAGCGTTGTGTTTGAACGTTGGTGGAGGTAACACGTTGTGTTTCAACGTTGTGCTCGGCCTAAACATTGAATTGCAACGTGTGTTATGGTGACGAACGTTGTATAACAACGTGGCACGGCTGAAACGTCCAACCCAAAAGCAATGTCCATATAAAACGTCGTTGAAACGTTAGAATTCAACGTTGATACCACCACAAACGTTGAACTCCAACGTTGCTCACCAACATTAACGTCACAATTCAATGTTTGTACCGAGCCCAACGTTCGGTTTCAACGTCCAGTTCCTGTGGTGACGTTAAAACTCAACGTTTATGTCCAACACTCACGTTGAAATTCAAGTACGAGCAACTAACAAGATGAATGTTATTTGTCATAGAACGATTAATAACAACGAGCAAAAACAAATCTATGATCATAGAACGAATCAAATGTAAAAACAAAAAAAAAAAAAAAAAAAATTACAATTGATACTTCCTCCTATCCACTATATTCTTCCCTTTTGGGAAGGGCACAAGGATTAAGGGAGGGAGTATTATATTATGGGTGGGATTTGGTGATTGGAGAGAGGTATGAATAATTAGGATTAAATATTAATAAATGGTATGAGTGGGGTTTGGTGATTGGAG
>JAOWBH010181105.1:0-18691 GCA_028566215.1 Silene coronaria
TCCCTTACCTTTCCCCCTCTTACCCTTTCTGATTTCCTTTCCCTTTCCCTTTCCCTAACCAAACGCCCCCTTAATATATTCCCTTTGTCACGGCCAATTGATTGTGTTTACTTTATTTTGTGGGAAAATATAGCGTAAGGTAGCAAACGTAAACTGTTGATCAAGACGGAAGAAATATATAATACTCCGCACTACGTTCTACGTATATACTACTTCGTATCCTAACATACTCCGTACTACGTATGATATAAATCCCCAAATTTCTGCAATTTTTTCAACTCAAATTAGGGTTTTCGATTTCAATCATCTGCGATTATCTTAAGATGAAGCTTCAATCTTTCGCACTTCAATCAAAATCCAACTCAAAACCCAAACCCTCTAAAACCTTCGCAAATGATTCTTCATCATCTCAATTAGAATCATCAAAAACCCCAGAATTCGTCTCCGAATTCGATCCTTCTTCAAACCCTAATTCCGCCCCCAAAAAGGCAATTATAATCCCACCTAAAGAAAACGAATGGCGTCCGCACAAGAAGATGAAGAATCTCGAACTTCCTCCGCTTCATTCCGGTAACAAACCTCTTGATTTCGAGCTTGAAGATGCTGATGTCGTTGCGGCGAATGATTCGGGTGCGTCGATGTCTTTCGGTCTTAATCTCCGCCAAAATAACGGTAAGATTGATGATTTTAAAAGTAGTAGTAGTAATGGTGGTAGTTCAATTGATGCAATTATGGTTAAACAGTTTAAGAATGATTTAGAGAAGTTACCGGAAGAGCAGGGAATCGATGAGTATGATGATATGCCGGTTGACGGGTTTGGGGCCGCGTTATTGGCGGGTTATGGGTGGCGGGAGGGTAGAGGGATTGGGAAGAATGCTAGGGATGATGTTAAGGTTGTTGAATATAAGCGTAGGACTGCGAAAGAGGGGTTAGGGTTTATGGCTGATCATCCCCCTCCTCCTGCTGCGACTAATGCTGCTACTGGTGGTGGTGGTGGTGGTGGTAGTGGTGATAAGGGGAAGGAGAATGCGGGGAGGAGTAATGGGAAAATTGATGTTTTCGGGGTTGGGAAAGAAGTTAGGGTTGTGAGTGGGAAAAAGATTGGGCTGAAGGGACGAGTTGTTGAAGTTTTGGGTGGTGGATTGGTTGTTTTGGATGGTGAAGTGTTGGGCAGGGAAACGGTTAGGGTTGATGAGATTGCGGGGGTGGGAAGTGTAGAGGAGGAGAAGTGTTTGAAGAAGTTGAAGGAGTTGAAGATTCGTGAATCGAGAGATGATAGGAGAAATGAGAGGAATGATGGAAATAAGGGAAACGATGATAAGAGTGCGAAAAGGGAAGGGAAGAGGAGTAGGGATTATGTTTCTGATAGAGGTGTTAAGTCGGAAGGTGTACGTAAGGAAGAGAAGAGTAGTAGTAGTGCTAAGCGGGTTATGTGGCTGCAGAGTAATATTAGGGTAAGGGTGATTAGTAAGGCGATAAAAGGAGGGAAGTTTTACTTGAAAAAGGGTGTGGTTGTGGATGTCATTGGGCCGGGAGTTTGTGATGTAGCGATGGATGATGGTAGGGAGGTTATTCGAGGTGTTGATCAGAATGTACTTGAAACTGCTCTTCCAAAACGAGGTGGTCCTGTCCTGGTTCTATTTGGAAAGCGCAAGGGAGTATATGGCAAGCTTGTAGAGAAGGACTCGGAGAAGGAGACGGGTGTTATTCAAGATGGTGATACGCTTGAGATGTTTAATGTGAAGCTTGAAGAAATTGCGGAATACCTTGGCGACCCGAGCTTACTTGGCTATTGATAATTGGTATGCATTTTATGCAAATGAGTGAATGGTATCGACCTGCTTTTTGAATAATTGAAATGTCTTGTATAATATTTTATCGATAGATATGTTTTCTTTTTTTAGCTCATAACTAGCGGATCTGGCTAATCATTACTCCAATCCAAATCTACTTTCTTTGTCAAATATTTGCGTGCTAAACCTGAGACATTAGAATGGAATGCAAATTTGTGTGTTAGCTTCAATGTATGTGTGTTATGCATTTATTGTTTATGTTTTTGGAATCATGAACTGATGACTTTCTTGTCTCTGAACGGATTAAAGATAGCCAAACCTTGTATGTAAAATAAGGGCAGTATAGAGTTGTATGCATGTCAGAATCAATGCTTGATATTTGATGTATCAATTCGTTATCTTTTAGCAGTTCTGTAACTCATTACTAGTGGCTAACTGGCTATGACTAATTTGCTTATTAGAGACCTATATTCTAAATTTGAGAAACTTTGAAGCTGGAAAATCTACCTTGTATTGTAAGTTTTGGGTTATCATTGCTTGGTTTTCATCGACACCCGATGATCAAAGAAGGCATGACGAAATTTATGGTGTTTTAAGAGCTCTCCAAATGTTTTTTCGTGTCCAGGTCTATAACTATATAAGATTTGGGACTGATGTGAGTAGTTCTCCTTGTAAGACAATGCTTTTCGTGTCCAGGTCTATAACTTATATGATTTGTGACTGATGTGAGTAGTTCTCCTTGTGAGATCACGCCTCATGGGGCTCTTGATCGGAATGTAACTGCCTAGTTTTGGGGGACTGGGTGCATAAGTGTGACAATGTTTACTGCCGGGTTGAACTTTTGACCGAGTTTCCTAATGTGACCATTATTTTGTGTGTATCAGTGACGTTCTGATGAATGGAGAACATAGTGATCACTGGCCAGTCGAAGTTCCTATGTTGTCGTATAGCTCAAACCAACTCCGTGCCTGAGGCTTCCTAATTAAAAATTTGTATAATGTTCCCCTTATGCTATCTGGAAGGAGTGGGTGGGGTGTGATGGAAGTGGGGATTGTATACGTAACTGTGAAATTGGATGGCAGAGGAACATATATGGTACTTCGCACTTCACCTTGGCTGTGTGGCATGTGTCCGGCAATCTGATAATTGACACGACACCAAATACTTCATTTTAGTTCAAGCGAAAAAAGAAACTCACAAAATAGCTGTGTTCAAGTAAGAAACTTGCAGTGGAGTCGGATTTAACATAGGGAGGCGCTGAAGTTGGATGCTGCAGTTTGCTGCTGATGAAGGGAAGTAATGATGAGATTTGTTTTGGTGTTCTGTAGTTGGAAGACTGGCAGTCATGGATGTATACAAACTGAACAGTTGTTTGCTCATGCGTTGAGCCTTTGAATTTTATCCCTTGGCCATTTGCTACAGTCTTCACTGTTTAATCGATCACGTTCTTATGGGTTTGCCAACATTTGACTATTTGAATATACGATGCCTTAATATTAGATTTTAAAATTACTAGTATGTTGTATTGTAATGTATTTATACACCGATCTATGTAGAGGATCCAGTTCAAGTAAGATCGTCTACTCATCTACGCAAATTATTAGAGGGCAGAACCCGAAACTCCGAAAGCCAAGAACTACCAGATTCAACCTCTTCATCTTAGAAACATGATGGTTGCTGTTGTCCTGCTTTTTTCATCAATTTTATCTTTCCTTTCCTCCCTTCCCTCGGCTTGTTTGATTGTTATAGCCATCGGTTCGATGAAGAGCTCGTAATGATTACGATGGTCGTTGTGGGGTTGTCTAAGGAGAGGAAGGGATTATCATAACTAGAGCATCGGAATTTGCCCTAATCATAGGATACTCGCCTTGATTGATGATTGAGTCGCAACAGAGTTGCAAAAGATATTGTAGTACTCAGTATAAATGCTCGGTTGCTCGAATTGCACATAACCCCTTCTTCTAAAACAATTAGTGGAAAGGGGGAGTGGGACAACTCAAAATGTCAAGAAGGAAGTTCATTAGATGGGAGGAAATAATTCTTTCATAACTTTTAACGTCTAGAAATTATTTCGATTGTCTCTAAATCTCAACAACAATCACTTATCGTCAAATGCGAGTTAAGCAGCTTTACAGCTGTAATATATTCAAAGTTCATCCTCACTACTATCTCTGATAACAACAGCCTCTTTGATCTTGGCCCTCTTTGGAGCCTTGTTACTATCTCCTTCGACTTTGTCATTCTCGGCCTCCAAGCTTCGGGCAATTTCTTCAAGAATTGCACTTCCATACTTTCCACTTTTTACCTTCCCGATTATATTCTCCAACTGTTGAAAACAGCACAAGTATTTAGATCGTATTATAAAATGCTTTACAAATTGCAATGTGATCATGACATGAAGAAAAAAATGTTTGCATATTTGTGAATTTCCAAATTCGTCACCAATGGATTACTGCATTTTAGGCCGGAAACATGTTTCTCACATATATTGAGTCGTAGTAAATAAAGGGTATATACGCTTTATACGATCAGCAATAACGCCCAACTGAGAAAATTAAGAGAGAGGACTTGCCTGATCCATTGATTGAGGCTTCTCAGTAGCTAGCAAGCTGATTTGTTGTGCTGATAGAATAGAGTGAGGGAATATTCCTCCGTTAAGTGAAGCAAGTTCTTTCCGGAGCTCATCGAGACTAGTTTCCAAACTAGTTGCTGATTTCCTCTTATTAGGTTTCACAGCACTAGTTGTAACTTCTTGTTCGCTGCAAACTTGAAGCATCACGGGTCTTTTTCCTAGTAACATAGCATTGCAGTAGCCGAGAGTTAGATATACCTTAAAGATCACGGCATGAACTAGAGACGTTTCAGAAAGCTAGACTCAGTGTTATACTCCGTACAATACTTCCGAGTCCAAGTACCCCACAACTCTACAAGTCCTACAACAACGTTACTCCAATACAACCTCAAGGGCTATTACAATTTACAATGTTGGGGCCTAGACTCACATTCAGGCAATTGAAACTCATGCTTTTGAAAGGAAACTGAATCCTCGGAGAAAGAAAGATAAAAATATTTACCTTGTAGGACCTGCTTGCCCAAAGGACCAACAGTCACATAAGCATTTGTTGCATAGGCTGTATGTGAAAATTCTTCTTTCTACATCGTACAGAATGAAGGAAATAAAGAATATGTGAGATTTTAATAGTTAAGTTAAATGCGGAGAAAACACAAAACTAAAGCAAACAGTTCACGGAATGCACTGGCTTCATGAAATGGAGTATTTCGTACATAACTCTTAAGCGGTGGTCAATGGAGAAAATTATATTTCACCTTTTGAAATCCTTTTGGTAGTTTGGAGTTTGGACAGAAACAAGGCTACATTGTTGTACAAATTTGTAGAATGAGCTGTTTCTTTCCCTTTTTTTTTTCACGAATATCTTGTTTTGTGTTTGTCTATGATGGACATTGCTGCAGTCAACAGCTATATCACTTTCAGAGGCAAACAGAGTCTGTTTACCCCTTATCTCACCTACTATGTTACAAGCGAAACCAATAACACTGCAACAACAAGAAGATTGCGCCAGTATCTCAAAGGGACCTGCCTATGGCGGAGTGGCAGACTATCGGTGTCAAATAATGAAGAAGAAAAACTGTTTTGGATGACCTAGACGAAAATTGCGTAGAGAGTGGCATTGACAGACAAACAATGTTGCTTAGAATCTGATAGAGTGATAGAAGCTATTTGACACCGATGTCCACTGTCCAAGTATCAGCTTCAGCTACGTTACTACAATGTTTTTGGCATAAAATGAAGGGCCAAAATGTCAATCCATTGTCCGAGGTTGAGTATCGGATACAGGTGATAGCATAGCGGACATTCAGTTCACAATATAAGAAGCCAACGCATAATTTAATGAGTATCACATTGCAGCCGAGCGATATGCCCAGCATTTCAGAAACAAAAGAGCATGCATTAAAGAGAAGATGCTTCACAGAAGGCAGATATTAGAACTTAGAAGTTCTATAGATGACGCACCAAAACACGAGCAATAATGAGCTGGATGACAAGCTGCTCCTTCCGTTCTTTCTTTAGATCCTGACCTGGCACATTAAAGCCCTAATCATTACTTAATTGTCTAAAGATGAATATTTAGATCTGATAATCTGCAGGGGCAATCAAGATTAGTGACATAAATAAAGATGACGAATATCAACTGGATTGCCCCTACAGATTATCAGATCTAAAATGCACCCGTCCAATTTCACACTAGACTCAAAAGTCACACCTCACCACAAATCTAAGACCAACAAGACAAAGTAGATTTGATGGAGAACATCTCACAACATATACATTCTTATTCTTATTCCAATGGGGAAAAAAAAAACTACTATAATTGGGTCTATCTGAAAACCTTAAAGCTACTCAAAGAACATAAAGAAAAAAATAAACAATTAAATGACCGACCGTAAATAAAAAAGACTAGAGTGAGCATATATACAAGATTTTCAATACTGGTGCAAATTAGAATCTGAGAGAAAAAAAATGTACTATACAAGCCTATGCCTCGTTTAAAATTACCAGTCTACGGTTTAGACTATAGACACCATGTGAGGTCAGCACTCCGCAGTAAAGAGTTACGTAAGAGTAATGTACTCCCTCCTCTGATACCCAATAAGTTCAAAATCACTCTCACAAAAAAGGAGGACCCTTGGTGTTTGGATTTGAAGGGAGGAAGTGATAAATTAACAGGCACGTGCATGTAAAATTCTTAACCACCAAAAAGGTCTGTAGCACAAATGATAATGTATCCAATAAAACCAAGTTTTATCATGCATATAAAATAGCACACACCTAGTTCTTTCTGTTTAGCTTTCATTTTGTCAACTAATTGCAGCATTGTGACTCTCTGATCATTTTCTTGCATACTTTGTATCAATTTTATCATAGCTTGGGCATGACCTGCAATGATGGAAAGTCTGAGAACCAAAGCATATAAAATACAAGTGAACTTGGTGGAATTCGAAGAAGACGTTAGGACGTTAAAATCATCAACTCATTCAGTACTTCCTCCATCCCACTTGACAAATTTTAAGGATGAAGAATATGAAAGAGAAGATTTGGGTCTACACTCACATTTGAGTGCTTTTGTGGGCAATTTGTTGCCATTGGAAATAAAGTGAATAGATTCAAATATCTCAAATGAGATGTAGTGAATCCAAGTGAACGGGGAGAGTACAAATGCCGTCCTAGTCAGTCACTGGAATTTAAACTCGTTTTTTATCTCTTGGCGAGATATCAGATTAGAAAGAGTGGAAGCAAGGGCAAGGCATATTATGGCAGTGCTTGTTGGGAGCATGTCTTATCTACACACCATCTTTGTGGCATACTCTCATTACTAGCAAACAAATAGGTCGGAAAAACTTACCAGAGACATCAATTTCTTCCATCTCCAACGAAGACACACAGTTATCACACATCCCTGTAATGATAACAGGAAAAAGAAGAGGTGATCTGGTCATTGTTATTCCACCAGTTAGATGTATCACAAGAGCAATAGTTTTAGCTTGAAATAAAAGGGCATTTATGTACCATTGCAATCTTGCAGAGGCTCAGCAAAATGTCTGAAAAATGCAGCTCGCCGACAAACAGTTCTCGACTGCCAAAAAAAATGCATTTCATGAATGTGAGTAACAAAGACATAGAAGCAGAAAACAATTACAGTTACGGTGTACCAATCCGCAAAATCAAATAAAGCTCTAAGGCCAACAAAAACCTAATAAAGTTCGACAAGCTATTTGTTACATCTCTGGGCTAGATCACAGGACCAAATACATATAATGGAACTATGGAACTGATAACAGAGGCCCTGTTATTTCAACAACTGTTAGAAACACGCTACAAGCCTACAATTTGACTTTCTGCTGGTGTATTTCAACAGGAAATGTTGAAATATTGAATGACCCCAATGCCTAAATGCTTAAGTAATTTCCCTTCTGAAGTTGGAAGGGATAGCAGGACTATTTCAAATTTTCAAAAACGAGCCTAAATCCATAAATCTACTGCGCATTGATAACCTAAGAATTTTTTAACGGGATTTCCGTCAGATGAAATATTTAAATATATGGTTACTTTATACAGCCATGTAGGTTAAATGTAGGTGTTTTAAGAGACCAAAGAGATAAATTTCACACAACAGGCCAGCGCAGCGCCGCAGCCTCATTATATGTCTGGCGTCAGATACCCATAAAAAGACCATCATGTGCCAGGAATTTACCCCTCCAGAATATACCACAATCATACTTATCTGGGCTTATGGTCTATCATCATTAATTTAATTTTATATTTTTATCCTGCAGCTGACGACATCATTCATGATGATTAATATAACAGCACAATATCTTAAAGAGAGAGCTCCTAATCATCTCTTAGGTCACAGAGCAAGTATTTTTAACAACTTACAGCAAAGTATTGGTACGTTCTGGACTACTGGCTTATTAGTATTCTTTCAAAATGTCTTTATATCCTTTACCACTATACATATATCAATTAACATTCCCAATAGATTATGTTTCCCATTTGGGCTTTTTTTGTGGTGGAGAATGAATGTAGGATTCCTTAGCCAATGCATGTTCCAACATGAAAAACCGACCATCTTTGGGGGCAGAGGTATTACTATTATCTAAAAGTTAAGCTAGTTGACATAATTGGTCAAAATATACCTGACAATAGCGTACAATATCGTAGAGATTCTGCAGCCCGGAATTCTCATAGAAGACCATAGAACTCTATCAGAGAAGTACCCAAAAAAAAAAACATCAGTTTTCTAGATAACTACAAGCCTAACATTCAACAGATATCTAAAGGTCCAACTCTGAGAAACTTACTTGTCTGGGTACATCAGCTGGCCTATAATAAAGTAAGCATTCTGCCGGAAGTCCATCGCGTCCAGCACGACCACTTTCCTGATAACGCGATGTTAGTTGGCAGTTGTGAAAGTTGAAAGGTAGAAGTAAAACAAGTTCAGTACCAATGAAACAAACCTGATAATAGGTCTCCATAGATTTGCTTAAACTGTGATGAATGACAAACCTAACTGTAATGAGCCAAGGCATAATTTTACACACTCATGCTTCAAAACATCAAATTTCAAAATGGCAGCATCGTGTGGAATCTAGACATAGGAAACTTAAAGTGATGATCCATCTAAAAGATAAGTTTCCGAATATTATTCAAAATAGATTTGAAAATTGACGAATTATGTACATTATTTAAATTTGTTAATCGTGGCTTACATATCACAGATGATGGTAGCAGGATGAAGTAAAAGTAAAAACAAACTTTTTTGCGGTTCATCTCATTGAAGTTATATTTTTGGAAAAATGGGTAAAGTCACATACTAACCATCGGGTTTGTTGATACCCATACCAAATGCCACCTAAAAGACATAAATGAGTAAATGACAATGAGATAAGGCTCGCCTGTAAACGAAGGCCGCCAAGCAGGCATGAATTTTTAAAAAAAAAAAAAATCAACTAAAGTGAAATCTTACAGTCCCAACAATAACTTGCAACTTGCCATTGCTCCACCTGCATCATTAAGAGTTTATGAGACAGCGTAGAGAATAGTTGTCCAGTCAAAAAAATTGTTAAAATTCCAGACCCATCACTTATTGGATTAATGAGGCCTCCTCATATATAGGGATTATATAAAATATATGGACAAAATAAAATAAAAATTATAAAAAGTGAACCAAGATATTGTACTAAGTACTGACAGCCAACAGAGATAACTGACAAAGGAGATATACATCCTGTAAAGGTGAAGTTAAGATGAACGGGAGAAAATTCATTTTTGGCAAAAAAAAAATATTTAATCTAGCAAGGCAAATCCCAATTTACATGAGCTACATGTACACAACTAATCAGAAAAGCAGGTTTTCAGCGAAATTGCCATCGCCCACCACCAGTCCACCGTACCAAGATACTAGCTCTTTAGTCCTATTTCCAATGCAGTAATTGCTCACGATAAATCCCTCCTAGATATTGTCACAACTCACAACCAGTCTAAAAATTATTAACTGTACAACTGTTGATATGAAAACACTATTAAATTAACGTGGCAAAATTGTGAAGTTGATGATCTTCTAATTCAGGTGAAACCACAAATTAAGATAATCACGTTAATGTAGGGCTGGCCATAGCTCTCTCTCACTAAAAACAAATGGACGTGTGGTGAATCTAATGCACCCTCTCCCCTTACTTTGAGAGCGACTACAAACTTCCGCTACAACTAGCAGTTGTTTATAGTGACAGCATACCTACGATAATTACATATCTTCATTTTCGAAATTTTCTTCTTTTTTCAATATTCTCTTTTATGCCATTTTCTCTTCAAGTAGAACCAAGAAATGTTTCTACATAAGCAAAACAGTAACATTTCAAACAGTTTCTGAGAGACATCAAACAGAATATACCAATAACATATGAAAAGGGTCAAACTGATAAATACTGTAGGTGAAACCCATAATTCAGATCCGAAATGGAACTGTATTTGGGAAATTTAAACTCACCGTAAGTGAACATTTTCACGATCTCTTACTTCCATATCAGCATGATAATGGTCGGCTTTAATCCCTCTCTCACGTAATTCCTTTGCAACCTACACATTTCAGAAAATAGAACATATTTTGTCAGGTTGCTGTTTGCAGAGCATGTCAAGCAAATAGAAATCTATCCAGTATAAAGGTAATACTTTCACTAAATCTAGCATCCCCCTTCTTAGCCTCTCCTTTCTTCTTCATTCCTAAGCAACAAACAAGTTGCTCCTAGGCTCCTAGCTAGCAATTTTGGTGTCTACACTGCTAGATTATATTGAAACCAACAAACATGTTGCTCCTAGCTAAAAAGCAGCACCATAGCTCTGAATTGCAGAGAGCATATGTAATGCATGGAACAAGTGTAAATGCTAGTGACACCAACAATTTTCTCACAGTCCAGATGTTGCAACTTGCAACCTACCCAAGTACCCAAGGCAAGAAGGATGATTACAAAATGGAACGGGCAAGATGATTGCACTGTGATATGCCAGTAACTGGTAAGAGAATTTGGTGAATATATTTTTCGGAAAGCAGAAACTTCCTGCGAGGCGATCTATGTGACTCAGTGTTTGGTAATGTTAAATTGTACATTCATCAATGATCAGTGATGTGAGTATATTTAACAAAAAAAAAGGTGATGTAAATATAATCCACACATTGATAAACATATGACCGGATGAGTTTTAGACATTCAGTTTATTTTCTTACATCACAGTTCTACCGATAAGTGCGTGATTGTGTGAATTTCACTCTAAATTTTACTTCCGGAAACTGGCAAATTCCCAAGACAGTATTATTTTGTATTTAATATTTACTCCAGAAGGAAAGGAAGAAAACAAGATAATTCAGTCATCAACAATAGAAATTATCTCTATTGGTCAATAAAAGAGAACAGCAGGCCTTCAATAATTGTTTGATGAGGTCAAGGACAAGGACAAAGAGTCTTCGTTAGTATCGTTACCATATATTTCCTGTTCTGCATATCAATAATCCATTGGGCAATTTCATTCCATTGTATTCTTATGAAGCTGTAAGGACGTGAGATTTATATTCAGGTGAACTTCTTAAAATCATATGACAACTACAAAGCCCACTGAACCTATGAAGCCAACAAAGAGAACACAAGATAGCTTTACGGCCATGAGACAGATAACTACTAGCCACTTCCTCTTTTCATTTTAAAACAATGATTCATGAACATTACTCCCATTTTGCCCAGAGAGGCTGCCCTTTGTGTTTATATCGTAGACTCATAGTACCAAAGACAAATACATACAGTATAAAAAAAGGCCATTATATTGAATAAACCTCCCCCAGCATGGCTAATAACTCACCATCTTGAATTGTATCTCCTCATGATTTACCCCGTGTGTAATTATAACTAAAACTAACATTTTTTCCTTTACTCAAATTGAACGTAGACAGTGACTCGTCATGTACCAGAGACCAAAACTTAGGATCTAGAAACAAAACCCCGAAATATCATGCATCTACATCATCAGATGAAACTTAATCCAATGTCTGGAAGAAAACACAAACCTGCTCACATTCTTTTCTAGAGAAGCAATAGACTATCCCAGATTCACTATTAGGATACGATTCTTTTATAAACTCGGCAATTTCATCAACCACCACTTTTCCGACAGATGATTTCTCCCTCACCTGATAGCAAGTGACACGAGTCATTAGTGCCAGACTGCCAGGAGATACATACAGAAATCAAAGCAATCACCTGCCAAAGTGTCAAGTGCCAACTAACCATATAAAACAGATTTGGCCTGTTTACACTGCTGATAAATTTGACACATTTCGGTATGCGCAACATTTCCATCAGATCAAGTTGGACTTTCTTTGTAGCAGTTGCCTGCAACATAAAAGATGAACTAAAAAAATTATTACTCCCTACATTTTTTTCTATTTATCCTCATTTCCCAACTTTTGTGAAAGGAACTTCAAAAAAGGGGCTAAATGCGAAAAAAGGTGTATATTTATTGTCCTCATTTGATTTGGTGGTCAAAGAATGTCAATTTTAACCGATATTTCATCTCAATAATCACTATACAGTACTTACAACTGAAAATTGATGATATGAAAATAGTTGGTTTGAAGAATTAGAACATTACATATTGTACGGAGTACATTGTAACTCTCCATATATTTGGACTTTTGAGAAACTATTGTTCAAAGTTGACACCGGTTGACCAAAAAAAACTCACAATAAAGGAGGTAGCTTAATCCAATTTATATTGTTCTCATTTCACTTTGATTGTCAAGAAGCCGACTTTCACCAATATTTCCCTGTGGTATATAATGACTAAGCTTTTGTACATGATAATATGACAATAAAGGAGGTAGTTGTGTAAATGATAATATGGAAATAGTTGTTTTGAGAAATCAAACATGGGAAGGAATAATAGAATATCAAATGGGGACAATAAATTTGGGGAGGAGACAGTATAATTTGCTCAATTGCAACAACCAAAAAAATGTTAAAACAAAGAAAAAGGAAAGGGCATACCGTCAAAGCAATAATAGGAACAGTTGGAAACTGAGTTTTTAAGATACCAAGGTTTTTGTAGTCAGGACGGAAATCATGACCCCACTGGCTACAGCAATGTGCCTCCTACATGACATGCAACGGTGATTAGCTATGATTTGGATTAGGTTACACGGATCCTCTGAAATTAGACATAAAACTGGTTGAGCCACACTTACAACTTACAAGGGGAAGAGAGAGCCCACTTCATATGCTCAAAGGAGGTCCCATTCAAAACCAATTGGTGATAGGAATACCTCTTTGGTTTATCAAGTATTGTAGTAGACTCTCTCCTCTTTTTATGAATGTGGATAGTCACATGAAGACTATATTATAATAAGAACTCTCTTCACCTTGGAGAGCTATTTGACCAGGGGATTACGAATTGACGGCCCCTAATCTTTTCATGCCGCCCCTTCTCATTGTATCATATCCCAGAGTATCCCTTACGGTTCCTCAACATGCTCTTTCATCACACCGTTAAACACCCATCATCAATTTTTAATAAGTAATAGAGGATATCCATAAAAACCCACCATAGGGTGTCTCAGTGTTACCCAATATGCCCATGTACAAAAAGAAACCAAAGGGGTGACAAAAGTATTATGCTCATACACTCTCGTTATTAATTTTATCTACAAAGAGAAGAAAATAGCCATCTCCCACTATCCAAGCCAACCACCCACCACTATTAAAACAAAGCCACCCATCAGGCAGTCACCCCATACCGCCACCAGTGTAAATAAACTATCTACACACGTACCTCACAAGAGACAGATAAAAACGTTACTGAAAGGCCAAACAAACAGCAAAGACAAAAAAGACTGTTAGCTTACTCATAGAAAATGTGTGGTGATCACATGTAACGTTACTTGAGAAGTCAAAGATCAGCCCAAATAGTGGCACCAAAGGGGATAATTAGTTAAAACACTCTATCCTACAAAGCATCGAGACTATTAACTCCATCCTTTCCACATAAAGGGGAAAAGAATAAGCAGCCACAACAGACTACTGAAAAATTCTTGCCGTAATTCTCCAACATTTTGTTTTATTACTAGCTTTTATTTTGCTTTTTTTTACCAGAGCAATATATGCGTTACTTTGATACTTTTCTAACTTTTTTCCTTTTCAATTTTTTAAAATATTCACCAGTAGGTAGCAACAGAAAAAATATTAGTATGTGAAAATGAACTATATAGAAAGATTGGCAAATGGTACACTCACATCTATCGCTATCAACGAGAGACGCCCAGCATGGTGGCACTTTTCTAGCTTTGACATAAATCTTTTGCTCTTTGATATCTTCTCTGGCGTGACATACAATATCTTGAGGTCTCCTTCATTCTTCTCAAGGGCCTTGTATATGAATTTTTCATTCTCCTTGCTAGTAGTTGAGGTCAGCATGTAAGACGGAATTCCAAGAGCAGTAAGGCCCATCACCTGAATCACTAACATGAGATCACATTAAATTTAATGGTTGCTGAAGAATGTATATATGCGCCACACTCTACAAATACCTGATCTTGGATTAGAGAAAGCAAAGGACTGACTATAAGGGCAATTCCATCACGAAGTATCGCTGGAAGCTGATAGCAGAGACTTTTGCCACCACCTGCAGCCATAATCACCAAAACGTCTCTACCGCTCATGACTGCATTTACTATCTGGAAATATAAAAGCGTCCACAGTCAACTTTGATATATATTGTAGATGCCATTTGACTTTCGGAAATGATGGATGATCTTCATTCTTCACACACAAGAAAATTATGCACACTATAAACAATCAACTCAAAGCAAGTTGCAAAAACAGACACAAATTTTCTCTCAAAATCACTAGTATATCAAGTTCATCTACTTCTTCTAGACAGATCACAGACTCACAGTTGAATCCAGCACATTCAGAATAAAGACAACTTGAAGATCATGTAATATACAGCACCATTACACATGTCGCACAAATGCTTCTAGGACAATTATTTGGTACCTGGATTACCACATATGGTACTTTGACACTTTGGTTGTGTGTCATGTATCTAACATTCCATCACGACAGGGCATTTCTTATTACACCAAAAGCATGGAACTTTTTTCATAAAAACAGCCATACTCCAGTGACATGTCGTACTTGACACTTCCAGGTTTCCAGCCGAGCAAGGGCAGCATAGCTTAGCACACTTCAACTTCAAAACAAAATCAATCTTTGAATATATCAAAGTTCAAGTCAATTGTCCTTTATTTCTCTTTTTAAATTAGGTATAGTGCCTGGTAAATTCATCACAATGACACCAAAGAGGATCTATAGACAAAAAATAACAACCATGCATCCGATGCCTTAATGTTGATGGATTACACATTCACAAATAGAGGGCTAGAGATGATAAACATCACACCCTCAAGCTAATGACATCTCAACCTCTATCGAAACATAGAAATGGCAACAATTAACAACAATGATGGTGAATATCTTCGATAAAGAGACAAACCAAAAATACGCAGACTGCTCAGCGTGAGACAATGATAGATAAATGGATAAGTCTGACAGGGCTCTCTTTTGCTACTGCATTGTTGCAGCAGCCTGAGTATATACAATCCCATAGCATTCTACAGTAGTCATTGGCAAAAACTAGGTCAATGTTGTGATATTATTTCTATGGTTATGTCACTTTCACATTTTCGAAGTCCCAAGAAGACTAGAAGGGCCAAGTGGGTAAGCTTAAGGAATACATTACAACACTAAGGGTTAGAAGGGGATCATCGCATAAGTTCAAACAAATAACAATCAACAAGGAAATTAGTGTTGACCTCTTGTTGATTTGCCCGGTATGAAGAAATGCCAAAGATGTTGAGGCGAAGATCATCAGCTCGAGAATCCCACTCAAAAGATCCCGACCAATCCTCCACGGAGGTTGAGGCACCATTGTCATGACGGCTTCCTGATGCTTCCTGATCTTCAAGGAGCCTCTTAAGCTCACTCTGTCTGGTATACAGCTTGTCTTGCTGATCAAGCAGCATAGTAATCTGATCTGCAGGTTGAATATAGGTGATCAATGATACTATTAAGTGATTTAGATATTAATTACCATACCAACTCATATCATTCTTACGTATACCAGTAACAGCTACTCAATTCACAAAATAAATTAATGGCATCTAGTAGCCTAGCAAGGCAAAAGCAACAGGAAATGAAAAGCAAGCACAACATTAAATCCCCCCTCCTTAAGAAAACTTAGAAGCTCACTAACAACAAGTACAACAACCCTCCATCCATATTACTGAGACATGCCAAGTAAAGTTCGACAATTGAAGCCTAAGAAAGAAAGATAAAGTAGGCAGTAAGGGGGCGTTTGGTTCGTACAAGGGAAAGGGAAAGGGAAAGGGAATCGGAAAGGGAATTAAAGGGAAAGGAATGGGATTCCCATAAAAATTAAGCTATAAAACTTGAATGAGCATACTTTCAAGTAAAATTTAACCCAAAAAATTATAGCCTTTTAAACCAAAATTCCCATTTCCTACAACCCTACCTAGCCCCCTCGTTTTACCAGCGTGGGCGCAATACACCGCTGATACAGCCCTCAATCACAAAATAGAATATCTCTTGCCATCAATCCATCATTCACTAATGAGAAACCATATTCTCAATCTTCAAAACTTACAATTAAAACTGCAGAACTTATAATACCATCTGAAGTACCCTGATCAGCTCAATATCAAATACAACTACAGAGCATCAGCTTTTTATCCGAACACAATACCATACTTCATTTTCCAAAAAACCTATGAAAATCCATATATGAGCACAACATGAGCCAATTATCAGAATGCCTGCAACAAAATTATTGAATACCCAACATTTCTCTAACAAAAAACACCTCAAATTGTTACATGGGTAAGTGATTAATCTCCAAAGGTAGCAACTTTCCGGCGAAAAAATACGAATGCATGAACAAAATGATACATTATCACCTCACACTACAAGAATGAATGGCAAATGGTTACATGGGTAAGTGATTAATCCCCAAAGATAGCTACTTTTCGGCGAAAACATACGAATGCATGAACAGAATAATTTAACACCCAACACTACAAGAATGAATGGTAGAATACCCAATATTTCTCCAACAAAATTACTCTAAATTGTTACATGGGTAAGTGATTAATCCCAAAGATTGCTACTTTTCGGTGAAAACATAAGAATGCATGAATAAAAAGGAACGAAATGATAAATTAACACCTAACAAATACGATAATGTGATGAAAAAAAAAAAAAAAAAAAAAAGGAGGAGGAAATTTGAGGGAAGAACAACCTTGAACATCTTGAAGCTCGGCTTCAACATTCAAGAGTTCCTCCAGTAATTCATTGTTAGTGTTGTCCTCCATAACTTCAAGTATTTTTGGGGTTATTAATCAATGGAACTTCCCAAATATAATGCTAAGGGATGGATATTTAGGTTGATATTTGAATTTGTGTAATTGAAACTTGAAATATCAAAGGGGGTTTATTTCATCAATGAACAGAACGTAAAATGATGCCCAATTTTTGGAATTGAACTTGTGTTCCGGGCCTATTTGGCTCGGAGTTGTGTTAGCGAGGGATCGCCCACTAGACCCTAGTCGGAGGTAGTTGTGGGTTTATTTGTCGGGTGTAAGAGTAAATTTTAGTCTTTTTTTTAGGGCATTACTCGGTCAATGTGCCCCATGGCCTGGACATTGCTCGGTCATGGAGCCATTGGTCCCTGCACTTGATGTCCATGGCATGGGCATTGCTCGTCCTTTGCGGTCATGGCCTAAGCACTTGGTGCCCATGGCCTGGGCATTGCTCGATCATTGTGCCATTGGCCCATGCACTTGGTGCTCATGGCCTGGGCATTGCTCGGTCTTATGGACGGTAATTTTTAGTCTTAATTATGATGTTATACATAGTTGTTAAAAAACAAAAGAAAAACATGGAAATATGAACAAACTTTTAACGGTGCAGTGGATTAAAAAATGCACTTTTGTAGAGGCTCGTTTGCGAGACAAGCCAATGTGGACTTGGGTAAGATACGAGCCAATATTAGATGGATTATTTTGGTATACGAACAGGCAAACTAGTGACATTGACAAATGGGTCAAGCCATTGTAAATTCTTCAAACACAAATTCTTACTTGTGACGGATCATATCCGTCACAAGTAAGAGACGGTTCAAATAGACTCGTATCCATACAATACGGGGCAAGTAGACACATACCATTTGATTTGTTTAATAGTAGGTATACTTGAGTATACCTACTCTAGCAGGGAAGTTGCCCACTTGTGGATGCATGAAAACCCCCACCCATCACTCTATTCTGCTGACTCCATCACTCTCAACTCCCATTTTCAACTTCCTTTTTTCCCTCCAAAATCAAATATAATTTCATCACCACCATTAAAAAAAATCATTATCATCAGTAATGATTTCCAAATTCTCATCTTAATCCAACCATTGAAAAAAAAAAAAAAAGCTAATGGTAGAGACGGTAATATGCGTCGATGGTGATGAAATGGTTGATATTGAACCCGTGGTATGCGTTGATGGTGATGAAATTGTTGATATTCAACCCGTGGTAGAGACGGTTATATGCGGTGATGGTGATGACATTGTATATATTGAACCCGTGGTAGAGACGGTTATATGCGTTGGTGGAGATGAAATTGTTGATATTGAAACCGACGAAAGTGAAGAAAGTGTTGATATTGAGAACGATAAGGCTATATTGGTTGATGGTGACGCGGATGCTTTTATG
>JAOWBH010181128.1:0-10044 GCA_028566215.1 Silene coronaria
TAATACTTGGAGGGGCATTGGAGTATCAACGTGTCTCCAATCACTTGTCAAGTTTCGACACTTTACTGCAGCAGGTTGATTTGCTTTTTCCGCTTCCTTCAAGATTGAATAAATCACTATGTGTTCTAGAGTATAGCCGCAGTTATCAGTTGGCAACATTTAGATTTTAATCACTACTCTGAAATACATATACTCTGGTTCTGACATTTATGTCCTTTCATTTGCATGCAGGAAATGGATCACCTGAAGATGGCCGTTGCAAAAATTGATGCTCATCACCCCAATATCCTACTAGTGGAGAAGTCAGTGTCACGATTTGCCCAAGAATATCTTCTTGAGAAGAGCATCTCTCTTGTATTGAATATCAAGAGACCACTATTAGACCGCGTTGCTCGCTGCACAGGTGCTCAAATTGTTCCCTCTATTGACCATCTCAAGTCACCAAAACTCGGGTGTTGTGAATCTTTTCATGTGGAGAAGTACTTCGAGGAACATGGAAGTGCTGGCCAAGGTGGGAAGAAACTGACAAAGACCCTGATGTTTTTTGAGGGGTGCCCCAAACCCCTGGGTTTCACTGTAAGTCCTCATGATAACATTTAACTACAGCTATGATGTCTACAATTCTACATTGTGTGGATGTTAGCTTCTGCTTTAGGGTGTGTTTGGATAGCATTTAAGGAAGGTTAGTTAGGGGACAGGGATGGAAGGAAAACGAAATGAGGGAAGAGGGGAATGGCAAAAGGAATTTACCCCCCTAGTCTTTTCTAAGGTGGAGGGATGTTGATTAGACTTGGGGGAGGAACATGTATCTTATTTGCTAACCAAACGGGGAATTTGTATTCCTCCTTCCCCCTTCCCTCCTTTTCCTTCCAATTCTTTCCATCCCAACAAGTCCTTTGAGATCCTGAAAGCTGATGTACTCTTAAGCATCAGATTTATGAATTTATTGTCAGGCGTAATCACACTTCACTCCATTTATTAAAATGGTGTCGCAAACTTCTTAAACTTGTTTTCATTATTCTAAATTTAAGGCTTGATGTTGACTTGGAAGATTTTGTCACACTTAATTAGTGGTAGAACTAGAGTTTCACAGGTTTCCTTTAATTATGACAACATATTATGCGAAACTTGCACAATTCTTTTTTGGGGTCAATGGTGTACTAGACTCAAATCTATAGATCACTGGAGGAGAGGGGCATGAGGTTTCAGATTGTTTTATGTTTCTATTAGCACGTTGACTTGCATGGGAATCACATTGCTTTTCTAATAATCTTGCTCCAAAGTATTGCTAGAAGTCTCCTTCCATAGTGGGTACACTATAGTCTTTTAGCGATTCCTTACCAGGATAAATTATATTAATCTGATGGGGGAAGAAATGTTTCGTTCCATTCAGATATTGCTCAAGGGAACCTCTGGAGACGAGCTGAAGAAAGTGAAACATGTTGTTCAATATGGAGTGTTTGCAGCATATCATTTGGCTCTAGAAACATCATACCTAGCAGACGAAGGTGCATCTTTACCAGAACTTCCTTTGAAATCTCCTATAACTGTTGCATTACCTGACAAACCTTTAAGCATCAATCGGTCCATCTCTACTGTACCTGATCTAGTCACACCCGATCTAGTCACACCCACCAGTGAAAAGCCTCAAAGTGAAAACAGTGATCTGCCATTGCAGCTACCTTTATCAGTGACTACTTCTATCCCAAAATCCAAAAGTAGCCACTCAAGCTCTCCAACTAAGTCCACTGAACCTATTTTAAATCTTGTGCAATCAGATATTGTGGGTTCCTTGCCGCCTCTCTTGTCTGACATTCCCAATTTCATTCAAAATAATTTGTTTCAAGATAGCACCTCAGAGCTTGTCCAAAAAAATGTTCAAATTCCCGAGAGCCATTCTGCTACCAGGAAGCAAGATGAAATTCCACTGGATGATAACGTTGTTTCTAGTTCTCTTAGTGCAGCAGGACTCGGTAGTTTCATGAGGATTGATGATGGCAGTGCCTCCATCGATCATGACCGTAACAATACAGGAGTTTTGTCAGAATTGAATGAGAAAGTACAAGCTCTGAAAGAAGATTTCCCTCCCCCGACTTCTGACGGTCAAAGCATATTAGTGTCTCTTACAACACGCTGTGTCTGGAAGGGAGTTGTGTGTGAAAGGGCACATCTTTTCCGTATCAAATACTATAGGAGCTTTGATAAGCCTTTGGGACGTTTTTTACAAGATGATCTATTCGATCAGGTATACTCTTCTTGACTACTGCCTCCATCTCAGTGAACTTCCTACTAGTTTTTGCACACAGAATAAGAAAGGTCGATAAGATCAACTGTAAAGTGTAAACTACACACGTGTATATAAAATTAGAGAAAGTGTAGTCAGGGTTTATTGTTGAGTCCCCCTATAATTCGTTCTTTAGTACAATTTGGACAAAATGATTCTGGAAACTTCCGGACGGTAAGCTTACTGTGAGTCTTCAAGGAAATTAAAGTAGAGACTTTAACATGAGATGGAAGGTTATTTGTTTTGCAGTGTTGATAACTTGATGACTTTTTTCTTTACCTACCTTAAACCCCAGAGCTTTGTAGGATTCAAAATTGTTTGACTAAAGCTCTTCTTTATGTTCTTGTACATTCTTGAAGAGTTACCGGTGCCGTTCTTGTGAAATGCCATCAGAAGCGCATATTCATTGTTATACTCATCAACAAGGGAGCCTCATCATTTCTGTAAGGAAACTTGCTGAATTTCTTTTACCTGGAGAGAAGGAAGGCAAAATCTGGATGTGGCACAGGTGCCTTCGTTGTCCACGAGTTAATGGATTTCCTCCGGCCACTAAAAGAGTGGCTATGTCTGACGCAGCATGGGGATTATCATTTGGAAAATTCCTGGAACTCAGTTTTTCAAATCATGCTGCTGCCAGTAGAGTTGCTAGCTGTGGCCACTCCCTTCACAAGGATTGTCTTAGATTTTACGGGTAGGCAGTCAAACTGATACTGCTTGCAATATCGAGACATTAATTCTGTATTTGCTAGATTCTGTATTTGCTAGAATAATAGTAATTAGCTAAAAAGCCTATAGGTTTGTGTCAGTTATACTAAATGGAGTAAATGCTAGAGGAGTATTCCTTATGTCGAAGATGATTGATATATGGGGATGGACTTTCAGGTTTAGTTCCCCTCTGTTATTTTCATATTGCGGCTTAGTGCATGATCCAATAATCTCTCTTTTTAAAATAAAAATTTAAAATAGTCATCAATCGTAGCGATTCTAATTTTAAGTAAAGCCTAATTTTTAAAGTTATGTCTATCTGGTTCGTGTAATTCAGTAATTCTTAGCTCGGAGAACCCCATTTTCCTGTGGCCGGGCATTTTCTCGTCACTCGATATGGTCCATTACCTTTAGCATTCACTCTGCTATATAATATTGAGCAAGTCCTTTGCTCTGACTAAATATATGTTGCAACATTTTTCTCTTACCATGCTACGTTTTTTAAATTTAACCAGTCACCTCAAAATAGTGTGACCCTCTGCTATTCACTTTAAAAGTGCTGCTTTGACATAGTCCGAATGTATTCTTTTGCTTGCTTGATGGATTCGTCGACAACTATTGTATAATTTTGCAGAATGGGGTCTTTGTTGGCCCAATCATATTGCATATACAGTGTTGAAAGAAGGGTTATGAAGTGATTTCTTGACCAAAAATGCAAAGCGGACGATTTTCATCTGGAAATTTGTATTTTGCTAACGCTACTTCCTTATTTGCAGTTGTGGACAGATGGTTGCTTGCTTCCGCTATGCCCCAATTGTTGTCCATTCCGTCTACCTTCCTCCATCAAAACTTGATTTTTCTTGCGATAACCAAGAATGGATCCAGAAAGAAGCTGATGAGGTGGTAGGCCCCTTCTGTAGTCCTATTTTTGATATTGGATATGCAATTGTATCTCCATGTTAAGAATTTTCATTTGGCTGCAGGTTAGCAACCAGGGAGAGCTCCTTTTTACTGAAGTTCGTAATGCAATTAATCAGATATCAGATAAATTGTTAAGATCTGGAGCTTTGGAAAGTAGTGCAACGTGTGGATTAAGAAAGCACATTGTGGAACTAGAAAGGATTCTTGAGGAGGAGAAGGATGATTTCGAGGTTTTCTCTAAGCACAATTTATTTCACTAAACTCGCTTCAACTGTATGTAAACAAAAGTGCATTAGAGGAATAACACATAAGTAACACGTTGAGATGGAGGACAAAAACATCCATCACACCAGTTCGTTATTTTTATATTTTTACTAGATATTGTCCCTTGCTAACACAAGGGTGATGCTGCTTTCATCCGACCCTCCCTTACCCCGCAATTTACAGGAGCCATTGAGGCACTAGGGGGTAATGTTTTGTTGTGTATGGTCTGTTGCGTCTCCATTTCCAATTTATTCCAAGACTCACTATCACTTGTCGTTGGAACATGGAGGAAAAAGAAAATAGCTTTAAACTGTTTTCATTTTTGTAAGGCAAGGATGATGTAGTTTTAAGTTTTAAATCATTATGGCCATTATGGGCCATTTTAGAAACAACCTCCCTGTGTTTTCTAACGTAAGTGTACATCTGGCCCTCCCTTACCTCGTCTTGGCCAAAGCTCAGGAGACATTGGGGTGATGTTATTGCTGTATATAATGGATGGTTGCATGATTGTGACTTGGTGAAGTTGTTCCAGTGATGTAAACTTTTGAACTAACAGATCAAAACTTTTTTCCAAAGACTCAACAATGCTATTGTTAATTTATCATCAACTTTGTCCCTTTTTTATTACTTGGTGGCTTTCTTTATACACAATTCTTTTTTTGTGCTTCAGAGTATTTTATTGTACTTGGCCTTCAGAAATTTCCGAATCAGAATATTTTGCTTTCAATGCCATTGATGTTGCGCATGGAATTCTACAGGAGTCTCTACAGAATGCTTTGGAAACAGAAACAAAAGCTTCAATTGATATTCTAGACATCAATAAGTTGAGGCGACGGTTGCTGTTCCAATCTTATATCTGGGACCAACGCTTAATTTATTCATCCTCTCTAGATGTAAACAAACTTCAGGACGGGATTGAAAATCTTGTACCGAAGTCCATGGAGGAGCACTCAAAAGATGCAAGCAAGACCGATAAAGTGCGCTCTGATAAGGATGAATCTAATCAACGGAGATCTTCTAGTGGAGAAAAAAGTTCTGATGGGGAAATGATCTGCAAGAACGAGAGCGAGGTTTCACAGAATGGTCCAATTGAACCTGAGAGTGCAGTTAGGCGAATTCTTTCTACCGGACAATTTCCAGTTACAGGAAATTTATCTGATACTCTTGATGCCGCTTGGATAGGTGAAGGTCATTCAGGAAAAGAGAACGATGTAACAGATTCATCAAGCTTAGTCAGGTCACTTACAGTAAGTCCCACTTCAGAGAAAGGGGACCGAAATGAAGCAGATATACGGCGTGCTTCAAGCTTTGCTTTGCCAGCTAAGGTTTCTGACAATCTAGACAACCTGACAAATTGGCCAAGGGTTCCCTTTGTAAACATTTACCAGCCTATCGGGAAAAGTACTTCATTGAATATTCAGAAGCTTGGCACTGTTGAAAATTACAGCCCTGTATTTGTCTATTCCTTACGTGAATTGGAACGTGTGTGTGGAGGCAGGCTTCTTCTTCCTGTTGGGATTAATGATACTGTTCTACCTGTCTATGATGATGAACCGACAAGTGCTATATCTTATGCACTTGCATCACCAGAATATCAGTATCAGGTGTCAGATGATCCCGAGATGAAACGAGATGGAATTGAATCTGCAGCTTCTTTGCCCCTCTTTAATTCGGCAAGCTTCCTACCACTATATTCTCCTGTTGAAATAGCTTCTCCATCACTTAGAAGTTTCGGGTCTTCTGAAGAGAGCCTTATGTCAATGTCTGGGTCCAGAGGCTCGGTCATGTTGGATCCGCTGTTCTACACCAAAGCCTTGCACGCCAAAGTTTCTTTTACAGATAATGGTTCTCTTGGAAAGGTTAAATATAATGTCACGTGTTATTATGCCAAACGATTTGAGGCGCTTAGGAATATCTGCTGTCCTTCTGAATTGGATTTCATCCGGTCCCTTAGCCGCTGTAAGAAATGGGGGGCACAGGGTGGGAAAAGCAATGTTTTCTTTGCTAAAACTTTAGATGAAAGATTTATAATCAAACAAGTTACAAAGACGGAGCTGGAGTCATTTATCAAGTTTGCACCAGCTTATTTTAAATATTTGTCTGAATCTATCAGCTCTGGCAGCCCTACTTGTCTAGCGAAAATACTGGGAATATATCAGGTACGGTATACATTTATTTATCACTAAACAGTAAACAGCCATTATATGCTAGTATTTGGTTTGCCTAGTAAAGTGTGACACATTCTATCACTGCAAGTTCTATGTTTCTTTTAGAAACAGCCTCTGTGTGTTTTAAGTACAAGTGTAAGGCTATTTTCGTCCAACCTCCTCCTTACCTTGCCACATGCGAGTGCCATTGATGCAGTGCAGTTATACTATTAATAGTATATATGCGGGTGTCTATCACCCTTCTAAATTACAGGTATAGCTATACAATATCTTTTTGATTCATGTGATCTGTTTTGAGTATCTAGTCTACCAATTCAAGTATGAAGTCCACAACTCCACATTCGGAGATCCTGGATTGTCTGCTCCGCAACTTTACTGATAACTGTGAATCCTTGATTGAGCAAGTAGTGTCACTTTCATATTGTAGCACTCATTTTTTTCTCCCTTCAAATATTGTACTTATTTCTAGTGTCTCCAAGCACTGGCTCATTGATAGTCTATTCTATAGCATTTCATAATAAAAGATATTTAATGTGCTTGATCTTCTATGGGCTCTACTACCAGCTTCAAACTTCATGCATGGTCTGTGGAAACTGGAAAGTGTAATCATCATTTGAGCTGCATACTTTTTTTGTAACCATTTTTTAGTGTGCCCACCTTTTGGCTTTTGTCTTCTGGTATATGGTGTACTTATCCCTTTGATTTTTGTTGATTGTTGTCAAAAGGTTATATCCAAGCATCTTAAAGGAGGGAAAGAGTCCAAGATTGATGTTTTGGTGATGGAGAACCTCTTGTTCCAGCGTAATGTTACACGGCTTTATGACCTCAAGGGCTCTTGTAGATCCCGATATAATCCAGATTCTAGTGGTGGGAACAAAGTTTTACTTGACCAGAACTTGATTGAGACCATGCCTACTTCCCCAATTTTTGTAGGGAACAAGGCAAAGAGGTTGCTGGAAAGAGCTGTCTGGAATGATACATCATTTCTTGCTGTAAGTATGCAAATTTAGAAGTTCTCTTCTTGTCCGCACTTTCTATTGATTATCTGTCAAGTTGGTCTCTGGGAATCCTTCCGTAAGCAATTTTTAGTATGGGTCACCGAAGCTGGACTCTCTGTGTTTAGTGTTTACCAACACGAGTATGGTTGTGTACATAAAACCTTGTACTCCTCCATAGGCAGAATGCTTCTGCAATACTCGGGTCAATTGGTTCTGATTTCGGACATTTTGGTCCGGGTTGAGCAGGTTTTGCCACCTCTAAACCGGTGTCAGTTACTGTTTATGCTGCTGATTGTGTTGAATTCTTGCTTCTTTACTGCAGTCAATAGATGTTATGGACTATTCTTTATTGGTTGGTGTTGATGAAGAAAAACATGAGCTTGTAGTGGGTATCATTGATTTCATGAGACAATACACATGGGACAAGCACCTTGAGACTTGGGTGAAGACTTCAGGGATCCTGGGGGGCCCGAAGAATGCATCCCCGACTGTCATATCTCCTGACCAGTACAAAAAGCGGTTCAGAAAAGCTATGACAACCTATTTCCTAATGGTGCCCGATCAATGGTCTCCCCCTACCATCATCCCCTGCGAGCCCTTGTCCGACAATAATGATGACAACTCGAGAAATATTACTTCACCTTGATTTCAGTTAGGAGTCTCAATGTCTCTTCATATGTCAAATTGTAAGTAACTAAGCACATTGTTTGAACTCGGCCTTTTTGTCACACTCCATCTTGTCATATGTTTCCTTAATTCTTGGTCTCTATATATATTGATTTATTTAGTTTATAATAATGGTCTACTCATCTGTCCCCCTATGTGAGTTTGATCGTAATTCGAGTACATCCTTGGTGGATCCGTCTGCCTTCTTTGCACACTTTTAATCGCCTTTCTTCAATCCCTCATCCATCACCATGCCATCAGGAATAGCACGATTCCAAAGGTCAGTAGTATTCAATGGCTGCCATGAAACATTTGCTCAAGTAAAGCTTTTGGATAATGTGCGCATTGCTTAGCGATCTCTCTTTTTTTTTTTTCTTTTTTTTTTACAATCGTAATGCTTTCTACCACACTACCACAGCTAGGAAACAAGAGTGATATTCGTGACTTCGTTTGAATTTTGGACAACTGAAATTGTTTGTAATTCCACGCATGGGTAAAAAAAAAAAAAGTAAGAAACTATGACCTTTAGCTCTATTTTCATCAAATTTACTCTTGCACATTATAGTTGGACATGTAACGCAGTGTAGACCCTTCAGAGATTACAATATCATACAGGTCTGTCTTCTCTAGGGAGTGCAATTTGCAGCCGTTGTCCTCTATTATGCACCTACGCTACTGTTGGGAGTAAGAATTAGAATGGCTAGAAACTATCGATTCCAGTACAAGCTTCTCCTTATTTAGCACCCTACAGGACCTCAGATGGTTCAGAGCTTAACCCAAGTCTCCGGGCTGATTCACAACTGGTTGAGCATATGTTGCACCGTTCACAGAAGGTGCGACATTGCCTTGACTTGATTCAATTCAGTTATGTTTTTGTACCACAAATATCAAAAATGACAAGGGGAGATACTTCTTACTTGGATGTCAATTGAGGATAGATTGCACTTGTATGCATATGGAGGCACACACATTAAAGTAAATACAAAACAGACTTGGCAAAAACGATTGCGAGATTTTGAAAAAATAATGTTACAGAGGAGACCTGTCAAAAGGGAGAACAGGGCAATTTAGTTCGGATCATTACAAATGAATTCCTCTATACTTAAAGTACTGTTGGTATGCACACCATATTCTAGGCATAGAGTTACGTTACACTCATGCTCCTATACTTAAAGTAGGCTATCAAGTTGAGCTTGTAGTTCTGTTATCGACACCATATTGATGTTTTTTGTATCTTCAGTCGAGTATTCCGACTTTAGCAGCGACAACACCTGAGTGTGAGCTTCCACGATGTTTGTTCTGCAAAAGTTTGCCAAAAAGACAATTTACGAAACAAAGCAGACATACATGACTGAATTTGATGACAGGGAAACAAATATTACTTAATTGGCTTGAAGAGTATTGTTCTCGTTGATGGATTTGAGAGATAAAGCTTCATCTTCTCAATCACTCTGGGTAACTCCTGCTGCATTGCTGAGCCAACCTGGAAGAGATATCGAATTATTGATGCCAGTTTGATATGTATAGGACGAAATACAGTGAGTGATGACATTCCTTCACATATACAAGTACAAGTCAATATGACCAATTGATGCACTAACGAGAAAGTGAGACAAAAGACGAACAGAAAGATACATAAAAGCTCCTTATAGGAGCATAAAGATTAAGCCACCACCATTCAAGGAGTCTAGCAATCCAGAACAAACTCAAAGCAAGTTAGCAACTACCAAATTATCTGTATCAGCAGCAAAACCAACCGACCCGAAAAGGCTGAGCCGAGACCCAAAATTGACCCGAACTAAAACACCCGAATTGACCCGAAATGGCCCGAACTTGACCCGAGATTTGTTGGCCCGGAACTGACCCGACCCGAAACCACCGACCCGAAAATGACCCGAACAAACATAGACAAGATTTTGAGGAAAAATCACCTCCTTCATTCTCCCTCCCCTTCCCTTCCCTTCCCTTCTCTTCCCTCTTCCCCTTCCCTTCCCCTCCCCTCCCCTCCCTTCCCTCCTTCCCCCTCCCCTCCCTTTGC
>JAOWBH010181150.1:0-10042 GCA_028566215.1 Silene coronaria
TCTGTCACAAATTCACTACTCCCAGGAGTATGTTGTGTGGCTGGAGGGTCAGGTACATCAGTGACCTCAAAGTTATGAGATAAGTTGGCAGGTAAGGGGTGCATTAGGACACTGATGGTTTTCTGTGTGTTGTGAGTATGGAAATATGCCCTCAAAGAATGTTACATCTCTACTCACAAATCTTTTCTTGGTGTCTAACTCTTGGAGATGGTACCCCTTCTGATTTACAGGATACCCTAAAAACACACAAGCAACTCCTCTAGGTTGCAGCTTATCTTTCTTTCTATCCGTATTATATGCCATGGCCAGGCAGCCAAAGCTCTTGAGGTGAGAGTAATCAGGTAACTTCCCATATACAATTTCATAACGTGTTTCGTTTTTAACAACCGGTGAGGGCAACCTATTGATGATGCGAGAAGCTGTCAAAACACAATCACCCCAGTACCCTAAGGCAAGACCAGAGTGAAATCTCAAAGCTCGACTGATCTCCAATAAATGTCCGTGCTTTCTTTCAACCACACCATTTTGTTGAGGCCTATCAACAATATTTGTTTGATGGATCACCCCATTGTCCGTGAAGAATTGTTTGCAGTGATAATCATCAAACTCTAGGGCATTATCACTTCTTATTACTTTGATCTTTCTGCCAAACTGAGTTTGTACATATTTATAAAACATTTTAATTTTCTCAAATGCTTCAGATTTATGAATTAACAGGAACACCCAAGTCCCTCTTGACCTATCATCAACAATAGTTAGGAAATAGTTATATTTTCCTTTATATTTGACTTTATATGGACCCCATATATCAAGATGTATCAAGTCAAAGGGTAGGGCAGCAATGGTCTCACTCAATTGAAAAGGAGATTTTGTCAGTTTGGCCATGGGACAAGTTAAGCAAATTTTATCACACTGATATTGACTTGGCAGCTTAATAAATGATATATTCTTGAGTTTAGAAATGGGAGCATGGCCAAAAGCCTGTGATGCCATAAAGGATAGTCAAGAAGGTCTTTCTTATTATTCATAGAAGTAGTTCTCTTACAAACATTAGCAACTAGTGGATTTGAATTCAAAGATTCAGCCTTAGGATTACATAAAACATTAGGAAATTGACTAAACTAAAAATTAAGTTTCTTGGAAGCTTCTTTGTTGTAAGGCTTGGTCATATCTTTTGAGTTGTTAAGGTGATAAAGACCATTTGCTGCCCATCCTAAGACTTTAGGTTGTCCTCTAAAACATTCATGCACAGAACAATGTGTTTTAAAGAAAGTTACAGAGCACCCATTGTGTTCTATTAGTTTTTGCACAGACAATAAGTTTTGTTTAAATTGGGGAACATACAGAACATTCTTTAGGGTCATGTCATTCCCAAGAGTTTCTTCTTCTTTGTGAGAGACATAAACAACCTCACCATTTGGTAGATTGATTTTAGGTCTTTTGACCAAAGTTTTCACATTTTGCAGTAATGGCACATGAGCAGTCATGTGATCTGATGCTCCCGAGTCAATTATCCAATTATCTTTGGAAATAAGAGAAGTGTCACAACTCATACCTGCATAATTGCAGTCTATTTCTTCATCTGTATCTCCCCCTGATTTGGTGCCACTGCTCCCAGGAATTAACCTCAGCAGGCTCTCCAATTTTTCAGCTGCATTGTTAATAGCCAAAGACAAGTTATCACCCTCTTGCTTTGCATTAGCAGCCATCCTTTTGTGCCCTTTCATTCCCCCATTGTTGTTGTTATTGTAGTTCTTTGCTGTACCTTGAGAGTTTCTCTGGCCTTTATAATTTCCCTGATTCTTAGGCATCTGGTTAGGTGGTCCATTCTTAGGATACCCAAACCGATCCCAGCAATTTGAAGACTTAAGGTTGACCCTATTGCCGTGTATGCATCTTTCCTTGTCTTTCTCCCAGCACATTTCTGACTTATGATTGAATCTCCCACAGTGTTCGCACTTTTCTTCTACAGTCTCCTTTTTTGCCATTAGCCCAGATGCTTCTACAATATTGTCATTGTGAACATTCTTGTTCTGAGTTTCTTCTTGCAGGAGCATTAAGACCGCAACATCAACATGAGGCAGGGGACTCATGAGCAGCAGGTTGCTTCTAAGAGTAGAGTATTCCTTGTCAAGACCATTGAGAAACTGAAATAACCTCCTTTCCTCAGCTTGCTTCTCAACAGCTCGAAAATACTCTTTCATTTCTTCTGAAACCTTGTTGATTGTTGGGTAGTTGTCCATGTTACTCAACTCGTCCCACACAATTTGGAGTTCAGTATAGTATTCCTCAACACTCCTGTTATTTTGGGATATACTATAGGTATCCTTGTTAAGTTTGAATTTCCTTGCTCCATTCGCAACAGTGTATCTCCTTTGGAGAACCTCCCATATCTCTTGGGCTGTTGGTGTAAACATTATGACCTTTTTTATCCTGTCACTGACATTTTGCAGTATCCAGGAGATCACAAGATTGTTAGAGGCTATCCAAGCTTCCACCTTTGTTGCATCCTTATCAGGTTTAGGTACAGTACCACTGACATACCCCAACTTCCTCTTAGCAGACAGTCCCAGTTCCATTTGACGTTTCCACATAATATAATTCTCAGCTCATGTCAACTCAGGGGTGATCTTAAGAGTCTGAGTACCCTCTGTGGGGTTCAGGTAGAGTGGGTCTGCCAAGGCAAGTTGATTGGTGGATGGTGGTAGAGTATCAGGCATATTTTCTCAGCAACAAAGACAAAGATTGCAAGAACAACAAGTTTAAGACAAGGAACACACCAAACAGTATCAAAGGTACAAACTTTTCAAAAAACAGAGTAGAGGAGGAAAGATAACAAAACGAAGAAAAAGAAGAATAAGGAACAACTCACTACTTGGATAAATCAAGGCGAAGCATTCACCATCATCAAGAGCACAAGGGGCTCTGATACCATGTTGAAAAGATTAACCTTGGCCATGATGATATTGAACGCAAATATGAATGATGTTGAATGAGTTTTTGTTAGGAGTTGAAAGTTGCCTCTTGGGCTTATATGTCATTCAAAGTTTTTGTATATCTAATTTGTTACACTGAGGTTTCTATTTATACTAGATTTTGCACAAAACCCTAAGATGATACTAGATGACCTACACCAAATACAGACAAGAATGACAGCTCGTCTCCAGGTGCATTTCCTCTTTTCCAGTTACTTTGATGGGCCGTTTTCTGTTAACCTTTGGGCTGTGCTTCATGGGCTAAACATGTTTGCTTTGTTCAATATGGGCTCTTTTACATACAGATTATTAGATAAGTTTCACATATGCAATAAGCAACGTATAAAAACTAAATAGAACAACGTCGGTCCATAACGGCGCTCCTCTTCGATACATTAAAATTGAGAATTGGAGAAATGGGCTCGTGTCCGGTGGTGGCACTTGGACGATCCGATGATGTACACTCGGTAGACCAAGCCATCTTTTTCGCACCATTTGCAATTTCGAATGATTTTTTTTCTTTTTGGTGTCGACATTTTTTCGTTAATAGCTAAATGCCTATCTATAAGGATGATGAATAGATGTTGGGGGCCTTGGGGCTACGACCACAACCGTAACCACCGATATTAGTATAATATTGTGTGCTTTAGGTCAAGTTCTAACCAAACTCCCTAAGTAACAATGTGTCGCTCTGTTCAAACTTGTTGAAAGCATCTTATAACATGTGATTATAATCTTTTAGTAGATTATACAAAATTTATATCATCTCCTGACAAATGACAGGGTAATCTTTGTTGTAAACATGTCATAACAGACTAACAGAGTCAATTATTAAGAAGTCGAGTAAGATTAGAAAACACGATATGATAAAGATTGTAAGAAATTAAGATAAATAAGAAGGTAACGAGTGAATGTAAATTCGGAGGATGGCACAGCCAACTGCAAAAGCTTTATTCACAGTAGCGTTATGTGTAGTTGATTACATATATACATACAAATAACTACTTAGTAATTACCTGTCTATAATCCGGCCAAGATGGCGTCAATTGACTGTACACACTCTGTCGCATTAGGTTCATATACTGCCTGATTCGGACCTCAAAAAACATGATCAGAGCTCAAAATTGCATTCCTCTTTAGTTTTTAGTGTTGCAATCATCCCGTTTCACAGCCAGACCGTTGTGTTAAAAAGTAGTAAGAGTCCGCCTTCTTCATGCACCACAAAATACGAAGTATAAAGGCAACCAGATTTGAGTACATGACACAATTGATCGGCTAAGATGGATTGGAAATGTGCTTACCATGGAGAATGGGGATTTCGTCTGTAGAAACAACTGTCATTGATGTATGAAACAGCTTATAATCCAGTGGATCTGTTCAGCATTACAGTAGACAGTCAGACAGACAACAGTAGGCTCCCGACATAGAAACTTGGAAACACGAAAGAACTGCTTCCGATGACCCTAATGAAATCAACAGACTGCTACTTCATAACAGAAGAAGTGAAGGGCCTAGCTATGCTTACGATATTATTGTTAGGTGCTTGTAAATAGAATCCTTGGAGTAGAACAAATGCAATATTAGAGGTCACGAGGATGAAAATGCTCAGGGAATGAACTCCCATCCACTCCAATATCGACATCAGCCGTCTGTAACTCCATACATCTACCTGCAGAGGAGCAGCAGTCAAGGATGTAATTGATTGTTAACGGCACTTATTATTTCATTGGATTCATGAAGCAATGTTAGGATATAAGTAACTCCTACTCATCCGCAATGTCCAACCTACCAATAAATACAAAGCGCTAAATGTGAATCCTGCACTGCCTGAAGTAACAAGCACGTAGCTGACTGTATACAGCGATTTATTCAAAGGAAACCCTGAAATTACAGCAAAAGCTATGTCAGAAGCTGAGAGATACAGAAGGTGTGTTACATATCTTCTTCAAGAACAATATGAAAATCCTATGGAAGGACTAATAGAGGGAAGAGTGAGTACTGTCCATTGCATACCTAAAATAGCGAGGAGTGCTCCAGGCAAGGCACAATTGATTGAAAGCATAGACCACCAATGCAGCCGCTCCTTGTGATCCTAAATTGTAGGGAATATAGTGTTTAGGAATGTAACACATGTAATAACAATTCTGAAGAAGGCGTAAAGAGTCCTGACCTGCATGTGTACAAGAATATGACCAAACTGAAGTCCAATGATGCAAGTCACTGCAGCTGTAAGCGAGCTGCAGTCACAGATATACCTATATCAGTAATCAAACAAACTTCCACATAATAAGCAACAAGAACTCGCATGTCGCAACGCTTTGGTATGTGAAAAAACATCAAAAAAATAGATAACTAGAGCGGAGTTATCATTAAGTTTGTGTACAGTTTGTTAGAAATCCATGTTACCCTAAAATTCCTTCCGGATCAAACGGAGCATGACACCATGAAGGTGAACTCTCAGGAATTCCAATCTTGGTTTTATTACACTCCTGTGATGTAGACAATTGTTATGTTTGTAGATACATCTAGTATAGTTCCAACAGCATCAGATATACCCGAGATCTTAAAAAGATACCTTCAAGTTTCCGTAAGCAGGTTTGGCATAGAGATGACTAGCACCAAGCACATAGCGATCAATCATTCCAGCTGAATTGCAGGCAGGGCTAAGGTCACCTCTTGATCCACATTTCACCTGTAAGCGAACGAAAGAATTTCAAAGGCATTGTCACACATTAAACCTTCTGTTGAAACAACCCCAATTGACGTACATAACAGAATTATGAGAACGATATACAAAACATCCGCCTGAAAGAGGTATTGTCTTATTATCGATTCTTGTATGCTCATTCTTCGGTTTCACCTACTAAATTTTCTGAATCAGCATATCGTTATTTGTAGAAATGGTGGTAAGCACTCACCTCAAGCAACATGGTACTATTTGGTGCGGAAAAAGATAAACTTGATTTTGATATATGCCAATCAGGAACAAATAAGCCATACAGAAGTCCACTGTATACGGCACAAAGAATCCCAACAACACACCTATAAAGTAACATTGCATCAGCATAGCCATGGAAAAAGAATTCATACAGTCAGTATTAGCTGCGCTTAGCCTAAGGTCACAGTTACAAGCTCTTGCATACAAAAACCAAGAAAGACTAGAAACCTGCGACAGGATGAAAGCGCGAAGAGCAGAGAAATCGATATAAAAACAGTATAAGAGGCATTTAAATCTCACCAATGTGTAAAGTAGAATTTCATAATTCCAAATCTTTTCCACTTCCGACATGGAAGCCAAATCTCACATAATGCAGCAGCCAAGTATGCAATCGATATCCTCTGGACATTTGAAAGAAAATCTTAGTCAATGCAAGTGTGAGGTACATCTAACATAATGCATGCAAACATGTTCATCCTCCAGTCCAAGGGACTTCTTAAACTTACAACCTCAGACTCGGGGAAAGCATCAAATGACAAAGTCGGAGTTAGATCTCAAACTGCTACTGAGTCGTAAACTTACAACCTCAGACTCAGGGAAAGCATCAAATGACAAAGTCGGAGTTAGATCTCAAACTGCTACTGACTTACTGAGTCTTATAGATTTGAGTTAGATGTATATCATGCCATTTTCTATTTACTTAAATGGAGAGATCAAAAATCATATCTATGCGAAAAAAGTTTCCAGAGTGAACACTGAGATACAGTTAACATGACCTAATTCGAACTAGATAGATGGTGTACATAGTCAGATACAGTAGACATACCTGCAAAATGCCCATCCAACGAATTCTTAAAATATCAACACCATAGGTCAATGACTTCGCCCCATGAAGGTAACCTCCTGTGACGCATGATTGTGTAAGAAATACATAATTGTGTCTACACACTGGCAAAGAACATGCACCATACATGCTGCATATGACTCTACCTCTAAAGTAACCAGCAAGAATATGACTCAGTTAAAGATAAGTAACATACACAATGGTTGACAAATTAGCATTGTCAAGTACAAGTCATATGATAACATTGATACAATTCTCGTCGCAAATTACATACACTAGATAGGTATGAATTTAGACGGTCCAACTTCCAAACCATACAAGAAACCTTGAACTCGCGAACTAATCAGGCAACAATCATATTCATCCGCAAGGTTCATAAAAGATTTCATACTCGTCAAACCCGTCTACTGTTATCTACTCCCTCCTATTCTAAATAACCTTCCCTATTTTCTTTTTTATCTATTCACGATACCTCCCCTCTTTCCGTATTTAGTAAAGTTTTATACTTATTTTAATCGCCTCTGCCCACAATAATACCCCCACAATACCTTTCCTTTATTCAATCTCCTCAACTCACCACAATGCTTTACCTTATTTAATTCCTACATCCTTAATTCTTGTGCCACCCTTGAATAGAAAGAGTTATCTAGACTTAATCATTTATTTTCCCCTGATTAAAATATTGTCACAGCGAATTAATGAATCACAAAGAACAAACGAATGAAAGAACGAACAAATTGAGTAATAAACCCGTAACAAAAAAGTTAAAATTAAAAACCTAACCTTGAAGAAAAACACCAAGGAGAAATAATTTGACTGCTCTGACGATTGCCTTTTTTGTTGCATCCCTTCTATTACATACTTTCTGCATAATTTCCATTATTTATACACCAAACAATTCAATAATAGTAACCGAACAACACAAGTCGACATATTAAAAATGCGCTATTCGTTAAAATTATTCTTCCCGCGTTCCATTTGATTGTATACGTGTTTTAAAAAATGGTACAAAAGTAGTACACAAAACAATTAATTGATTGAAACCTTGTAAGCGATAGCTAGAGAAAGTCCGGCAATGAAGAGAAAGAAAGGCATGACGAAATCAGCTAAGTGTAGTCCATTCCATGGTGCATGTGCAATCGTTGGAAAAATCGATCCTCCATAATCCACAACCATCATTAACTTCAATTTCATATAGCAATATATGAGTTAGATATATTTATTTGAGCAACAAGTAACGTGTCATCTGTTTCATTTGATTGTTTACGTTTTTCATTATTTTGCATATTTTGAAAAAAAAAATAAAAACACACTTTTGAAAAACGTATATAATCAAATGAAATAGAAGCAATGCTATTTGAATTATACAAAGTGTGATATGTAGGATGACGTACGAAGACAGAGAGACCGCGAAAAACATCGAGGGAGACGACACGATGAGTCTTAGTAGTTTCTCTCTCAATGTTCATAGGAGAAAAAAGCAGCGGAGACGGAGGCAGAGGAGGTTGTTCTTCATCGACGACGTGGAGAGCGGTGTATGCTGCCATTGTTGGTGATGGTTTGAAAGTAGGAGAGATCATGGAGGGGAGTTTTTTTAAAGGGACAAACAAGCAAGAGTTGGATAACTATATGTCTATATGTTCTCCTTCGATTTAAGACGGGTCAAATAGATACCAAAAGTTTTTTCATCATATACTAATATTTAGATCCATTATACAAAATACCAAAACTACACAAGTATTAGTGTTCAAACTACCCATTAATGTTCGAATAACCCATTAAAATCATCTTTATTAGTTTCGGGTTTAAATAAACAACAAATCATCATGAATATGAGCAACAATTAAAGTCTATATTAAGATTAAGTAATTCATAATGTGAACGAATTAAAATGTAACTTATTACTAGGATATTAATTTTTATATAAGGCGATTTTACACAAGTAATAGGGTAAAATCACAACTAATTTTAAAACCGTTTCTCTCAACTTATTAATACTTCGTAATTAACGCACATTTTCATATCGATCTCATCGTAGTTGTTTTTTTTATTTTAATTATTATTACTTTTATTGTTTAAAGATAAGAGTGAACGAATGGAGCGAATTTATAGGATTGGATAAGAAAAAATAATTTCGTGGAGTGGAAGGAACTTTGCATTGTTGATTTGTTGGTGATATTTTCGTTTATGTGGCTGGTTAGTGGACGAGTCATTCGTATCGTGTTCGGGTCGGGCACTTTGGGTCGGGTTATTTTCGGGTCAATAATTAATCGGATCATTTTGATCGGGTCATTTTTGGATTGAGTCACTTCGGATTAGGTCATTTTGGGTGGGGTCAATCTGGGTCGTTTGGGTAATTTCGGGTCATGATTTTGACTTAATTAACTCATCTCGAGTCATAATTTTGACTTAATTAAGTCATTTCGAGTCATTTTGGGTCAATCAAATCATTTTAGGTCACTCAAGTTGGGTGACTTTGGGTCGGGTCACTTTTGGGTCGGGTCAATTCGGGTCTATCAGGTCACTTTCGGATGATGCATTTCGGGTCATTTTCAGGTTCCGAGTCGGGTCACTTTGCCAGGTCTAGTAGTGGTTAGTGTGGTGGTAGAGTTGTACTACCATAATTTTGGAGTAACAATTTTTCATCATGTTATTTATACTTGTGTTAAAATTCATATGATTATTGCATCGAAAAAAGAGTAAAATATAATAAAGAAGATTTTTATGAATATGATCATTTCGGTGGTCTTGTAAACCAAAAATATTGGACACAATCTCTCCAACTCGTTTAATGTTCTGATCCACAAACAAATTTAAATGTGACGTTCAATCCTATAAGTTATGACTAGGCAGTTGTTAGTATAGTCTACACGACTGTAACTCAAGAATGATCAACTAATGTTATTGAAAGTGCAACAACGCTCCAAATAAAGACGCACGAATGAAAATAAAATAGAATCAAGTAATATATTTTCTTTAGTAAGAATTATCCTTAATGTTGTATTTTTAATCAAATTAAATAATCTAAATATAAAAATTAATTGTAAAAATGTCATAATGGAATAAAATTTAATACTAGGCTACATGAAATTAAATTTAATGATTTAAATAGCCTTTTAATTGTATTATACAGATAATAGTTATTTTAATTTAATGGCACCTTCAAATATCTTGGTTAAAGTTTAGGGTGTGGTATATGTTACTCTTGACTAGGGCTGAGCAAAAGCGGTTATCCGCTCCGGTTTGCAAAACCGGAGCGGATACCGGTTTTAAAAAAATCTTATT
>JAOWBH010181161.1:0-10042 GCA_028566215.1 Silene coronaria
CTGATTATTATCCGTGATTAATTTGAAAACAATCTAGCCGAAAATGATCTTGTCAGACCTAACCCGAACTTTTGCGGCCTGAAATTAACCAGGTCGGAAATTAATCGACCGAGAACCTATATATTAGTAATGAATATTAGTAATGTTATAACTTAGGACTCTATGAGCAATATTATGAGTTTTACGCTTTTATGTCATCCGTAAATTCAGAGTGAACCCTAAAATAATCACTATACAATTATTTTAACTCTTTGATTGCTTAAGCTTTTGAATTTGTTAATGTTGTGCTTGTGGCAAACACAAAGCTTTTGAATTTGTTAATCTTTATCAACTTGGCTTCATTTTTAATACTCTCATCCAACTAATACGACTTTATTTCAACATGTTCAACTGTACTACCCAATTTGGTAACTCCCTTTCAGTGTACACTCAAACATTAATATCGACATTCGACATTCGACATCACAAACGCCTTATTTGAATTAGGATTATATCGAGTCAGCTTTATCAAATTTATTGCCAGGTGTAGTTATTCTCTAACTAGTTTAAAATTCGTGTAAAATTGCATTGTGCAATTTTTTTGTTTCAGTAATATTTATTTAAAATGTGTTTTAACAATGGGCATACAAATTTATATATAATTCAGTTTTTTTGAAGCGGTTGCAACTCTTACGCTACTATTGAAACTCGGTAATTGATTTCGCGATAACTCGAACTACACTCACTTGCGTAGCCTACATTGATTTTATTTCACTACGTTTTTCTCCTTTGTAAACTTAAAATGATTCATCAATGGCAATGTAATAACGTAAACATTGGAAGGTGATACCCGGCATTTCAACAATGTAAGCTACAGTAATTCAAAACTCAATGAATCGTAACAACCATACTGTGAATGTCCTAATTATGCTATGTCAATGGAAAGTTGTTGTCCTCGACCCAAGTCGTCAATAATCAAGATACATAGGTTGATACGGAGCCAACTTGTCAATATCCTTCGCCCTTTTGATGTATCGTCTTCTAATAATCTGCCAAAAACTCGAATTTCATAAAAGGAAATCGTTAGTTGATGTGCATGATGAACGTAAGTGTCATCATAAAGGAGTGAAAAAATTTGTGTGAAGATTGAGAGGAGAATAGCGGGATGACGAGTTGGCGACTAAAGATTATAGTGTAGAATGGAGTCCTGAGTGTCTTGGGTAGGTTTTTTTTAGTACGGAGTATGCACTTGAGCAGGAAAATAAGCAAACATATGTTTGAAGCGTAAACAATGGCGCGCAAAATCAACCACGGAAGAGAAGTAGGGGATGGAAGGTTAACTTGTTGCCTTGAACCGGACAATCGAAAAAACACAACGAAGCAGATATGATGAGCAATGCGATGCTAAGAACCCCATGACCCAGAAAGACACTACTTGTAATGACGCCAAGGGCAAAATAGGAATAAAATTAAAAACATTTCCGAAACACAAGTACGTTAAAACTAAAAATTGTTTTTACAAAACTTACTTTAGATGGACTAGGGCAAAATAGGAATAAAATAATAGTTAGGGCAACCCTTCAACGCAGACTGAATCCTTAATGACATGACAAACGGGTTATTTGGATCAGGTATGAATCAAGTCGGTTTTGTCAATTCTATTCCCAGTGATCCTTATGATGAAGGCGGTATTCAGTGATCTGCACATTATTCGTGCACAACAAAGTTAGGCCTCCAAAATTGACGGTAACAACTAACAACACTTGTGTGAGCAACCGAGCAAGAAGAATTATGCAGATGGAATCGATAGTGACCACTGCTAGCTAAAACTCCCGTGAAAGAGAGGTAGAGAGGGCGGTAGGTTATGCTTGATGAACCCATGTGAAAAGCAGAAAGGAGCGGATATGGCCAACAAAGAAAAAAAAAACACGGTGCTAAAAGCATTACGCTACAACTAGACCTCACAAGACAAGGCCAGCGGAAATCACTAACGCGAAAACAGAAGATAACCGCAAATTATTACTGCCCGCCCACAACCTGAGACTTTTCAAAAGTACTACCCATGGTCGACACTCCACAGGCTTGCTCAATATGTTTCGCCTGCCCAAATCTACGCCATTAGAAAATACGTATTGAATTAAATTTGTACCAACACAATACTATCTGCAAATATATGCTCTCTAAATATCATGAATGAAATCCTCGGTTAAAATGAACCGGATGTAACTAAATCATTGCATGGAAATGTAGAAGCTCGATTCTTTACGTATTACACCAACAGGAAATTGCCTCAACCAGATGGCCAATGCCTTGTTAACCTCAAACAAAAATCATCCATCTACAATAAAAGAAGACAACACTTAACTTACATGGTTCAAAGAGAATTATTTCAAAGGGAAATTAACATTTACTGCTAACACCGGCTACTCAAATCAGTTTGACAAGAAAAACTTCCGAGCAAGCCAAAGGATGTGATCAGGGCCCTAAAAACAGGAAAGCCCGAGTCATTCTAAGTCAAAAGGTTATTCTAAAAAATTTGACGAATAATCAAACAAAGTGCAGGTAAAAATTCTAACTCTCACAGTACACCTTGCCTAGGTAGCAGAGGTAGTTATTAACTTATTATTGCAGCAAGATACAAGATTCAACAATATCCTATGTAAGGGACGAGGATCATGTAAGCGCAAAGAACGACAACAATTTCAGTATAATATAGATCTGAGTTCTCAATCTACAAAAATGCCGGGATCCATTGTTTCCTCCTATTGTTCCTATCCTTCCTCTCCTCCCAAAACTATTGAAATCCTAACTTATGGAGAAATTTTTCTAATGGAAATATCTATGTCAGTTATCATGGCCAGGTTCATGAAAAAAGCATGCTCTCATATTAATCAGGACATGTGTTAATTGTTGTGTTATACTCTGTATCAGCCACGAGTGCCCGAAGGGTCAAACAAGGTTATAACCTAATATGACATGTCAAAGTGTCGTGCCTTGTCACGTGTTGAGAGTCTTGTGTCAGAATGTGTTGTAAATGTGAAGTGGCAAAGTAATATTGGATTAGTCTAGTTGAAACACTTGTCATGAGCTTATGAGAACTGACTATATCTAAAATCACATAAGTGCGGACAATTTCAGGCAGCATTGCAACAAGCAATCTTATTCCTAGTGTGATATTGAAAATGTATGCAAGATTATCTTTCCACTTTCCAGAAGAAGTAAAGTCTATAGACCTATCATCCTAAGAGTAAAAGCCTTAAAGGCATGATATCCACTAATCTAGCATCAAAATTCATATCGCAGCGAAACCTTAGATAGAATATTACACCAACTAATGCAGCATCATGATTAAATCTCACTGTCACGAACGTTCACCCTCACGAATCTGCAAATCAAGAAGAATGTCTCACAACCACCTCATTTTCACTAACAGAAGCCATATACTAATGCATAAACTGGGATTTCTCGCAAGCAGGGCAACTACCACACATTTCATTGGCATAAAAAGTCATTCAAGTATAGAGATATATCTCAATTCTCAAGACACTATCCATCGAGAATCATTTGATTTAGTACTACCATAATCTGATTTTTTTTCCGAAGACATCAAAATTTCAGACACACACACGATAATTTGAGAACACTTTCTTTCCCTTTGTTTATAAAGCTTTTATATACGAGAGGGAAGGAAGAAAAGTATTAAGATTTAAGAATGACTGAGATAAAAGAAACAATGTATCATGCACCATCACATGGTAATATGAAGGATTTGAGTATTAATTTATACAGCTGAAACAAATAGGATTCTAAAACTTAGCGACAACATTCTTATAGTTGCGAAACTTAGCATGACAAGAAAAAACCAAAATAAGTGCTGGCTTCACTTGATCTCTTTGGTAACCTTTTAGGCCTTAGCATATCCCCAATGTATAAAGTGCATAAACATTTAGCTTTGCCCGACCATCTGACATTCATCATACATCGTCATTGCAATCTGAATGCATTTGACGTATTAGTATGTCTCTAAAATCATATTTTATACAAATAAGACTCAGCAATCATGTAATATCCGGTGAATGGGCAGTAGTTCAGGCTTTCGGAAGAAGAAAATGTACACACCCTCACTACACTAGTGTGGTTGGTGATAGTCCATAATAAATAATATAAGAACATTCAAACATTACAATTCTGATTTCTTTTTAGAACCAAATGTACTTTAACTTCGTCTTACAAAACGCAGATCTAGGAAAAGCAAATTCAAATAACACAACCGTTATCTCTTAAAGGATGAAGAGTAGCATCTTAAGTAAATCCAAATCTGAACAAAGTTTGACTACTTCAGAGGTTTGCAGTAATATAATAATAGTCATTCAATTTTCTAAATCCAAAACTTGACTCAACTACTTAATATCTCAGTACAGCAACAAGACTCGGAAATTTCAACAGAAATGCATCTCATCTTTGGTAGCTTGCTCTTCATCTAGTCCGGTCTTTCCCTACAAGAGTGAAAGAGGGACGTTTCTTTTAGAGAAATAGAGGAAGACACAAGGCAACCCTAAATGAGTAACAACTTGAAAAGAGAGGGAATAACTAAATAATTCAAACTTAAATGAAGGATTTTCATAGCCTTCTGTTTTTTTTTAATATAAAATACTTGCTGGAAAAAGAGCCCCTTTCTATAACTTAAGACACACATACATATGATGTGGCGAGTGTCTACTGACTATTATTAGATGTCATACTAGGATGCATGTGCGTAGTGCCTTTTTATAATTTATAATTATCGCTTTCCCAACTTGTGATCATGTTCTAACTCAGCGGCAAAAAATTTGATAAACTATGCAAGGAAAGTAATGGAGAGAGAAAAAAAATCAAAGACTCAACCATAAACCTGAAACAACAGCAATGACAGGCAAAAAAATAGCTTGCGGGTGTCTAGGAGAAGCACGCCTCAAAATCATTTAAGGTAGTGTTTGGAAACACGGAATTGATTTCATTTTCATGATTTCGTAGAAATCCAAATGTTTGAATTCAATTCCAAATCCAATTCCAAAATTGCGTTTGGGAAACCCATGGAATTGGAATTGGACTTGGGCGAGACGGATATGGGTCGATCGGATGTTTTATTTTTGAGAATAAAAATAAAAATAGTCACGGAAAATATTCGATCGGAAAAAATATCATAAATAAAAATATTGTGATAAAATTTGCCTCACAAAATAAAACGTAAAAAGTGATGGAATTGAAATGACTACTATATGGTAGGTATTTGAGAGCCTCAAATTTGAACTTGGTTGGAATTGAGTCCTAGGGGTTCCCGAACACTAGAAGTGTCTCAATTACGGAATTCAATTCCAATTCAAGGTGTTCCCAAACATGCCATAAGTGGATTAGGTAGTATTAATGTTAAGAATTTCACACATTTTGAAGCAGAAGTATTTATTTTTGCCTTCATCATTTTAATGCAGGAAGCTGCTAGCCCCTTTGAGTACTGTGACATTGTCACAACCACTACTCACAAGAGTCTAAGAGGCCCACGGGCTGGTATGATCTTCTACCGTAAAGGTCCCAAACCACCAAAGAAGGGTCAACCTGAAGATGCTGTGTATGACTTCGAGGACCGCATCAACTTTGCAGTTTTCCCTTCACTCCAGGGTGGTCCCCACAATCACCAGATTGGTGCCTTGGCTGTCGCCCTAAAACAGGCTATGTCCCCTGGTTTCAAGGCTTATGCCAAGCAAGTTAGGGCCAATGCCGTTGCTATTGGAAACTTTCTTATGGGCAAGGGGTACAGCCTTGTCACTGGTGGAACTGAGAACCACCTTGTGTTGTGGGATCTTCGCCCTCTTGGATTGACCGGTAATTTGTTCTTGTTCTCTCTGGTATTCCTGGTCTTAGTGAGTAATGTACACATATTATGGATTTGAATCAACAAATTTATTGAAAAGCCCTTGAATACCTTTTTGCTATCAGGAAACAAGGTAGAGAAGCTCTGTGATCTGTGCAACATCACTGTCAACAAGAATGCCGTGTTTGGTGACAGCAGTGCCTTGGCCCCTGGAGGTGTACGAATTGGTATGCTTTCTCATGCCATAAGTATTATACATTGTATATTACTATAATACATGAAAAATGGTTTTTCTTCTTCTATTATATATTTCCTTTGTTTGAGTCAATTTGCTTCATAATTCAAACCTCCCACATATTTTGGAAAATGTAGTGAAGTAGCTCAGACGGAGGGAGTATCTATTTTGAACCCCCAATCTTGAATAAAATAACATTACTCGCCGACACTTCTTAAGTTCTTATATAGAGTAGAAGTTGTTTGTTGTCATTTGGAATGTTGATAATATTTATTGCATTCCTCAACCAAACTACCACTCTTGACGATATTGATGTATGTTTCGGCAACAGTTCAAATTTTACCATTATCCACATGAAGATAAAAAACGCTTGAATTAACCGTTTGCTAAGATTTGATTGAATTTTATTCGAGTAAGAAGTAGATGCATAACAAGTTAGATGTTAAACAGGTACACCTGCCATGACTTCAAGAGGATTGTTGGAGAAAGATTTTGAGCAGATAGGAGAGTTCCTGCACAGGTCAGTGCAACTCACTCTGAGTATCCAAAAGGAGCATGGTAAGCTCCTCAAGGACTTTAACAAAGGTTTGGTGAACAACAAGGACATTGAACAACTCAAGGCCGATGTCGAAAAGTTTGCTTCGTCATTCGACATGCCCGGATTCAAGATGTCCGAGCTGAAATACAAGAGCTAGGTTTTTTGCTCATCCAAGTTTCGTCGAGATTGAAGGTAGTTTGTTCCTAGTCTGGATTTTGGTGTTCTTTATATTGGAGTAGGTATATTGAGAATATTTCTGCTATTATTATCATCTTTGAAGTGGATGTTAGGGATTTGAACCAAAAAAGTAAGTAATTGATGCATCCGAGACCAAAGAATTACAATGTTCCATTAGTGTACTGGTAATTTTTCATTTTTCTTTCCACCACCTTGTGTTTTTCCCTTTTGGAAATTACTTTAGCAGTTTTCAATTGGTTCAAGTAGAGCTTGTGTTTGGAATAAACTAGCCCTATCGGACGCGGTGCTTCAATTTGGTTCCTTGTTGCACAGTTTTTTTTGTGTGACCATAAGTTTGCAAGACCGTGTTCTAAACTGCTAAACATGTGTTTAAATATGTCGGTTAAGCATTTTTTGTTGTAAATGAGACTATAATAACTGACAGGCACATACTTGCTATTTCAGTTCAGGAAAATATATAACATAGTGCACACGTGTTTTCCAATTTGCACGGCTTTTTGCGCTGCCTTTATCAGTTGCATCTAAATATCTGCGTTTTAAGGCCACTGCTTAGCATATTATGTAGTATAGTAGATGCTAAAGCCTACATGTTAATTTACATTGTACTAAGATGATTGAATTTTAGATTATCATTTGGATAAATATATTTTAATTAATTCCCGTACATTTGAAAATGACAAAATCTAAGAAAAATTAACGTACATATCAGAATGATAATACAAACACTTTAGTTAGAAAAAAGCATGTGTGAAGTTTGTAAGCAAAATAGGTTTTTCTGTTAGTTTAACTACGGTATAAAACATATCCGGCATTTTGCTAAATTTTCAAATGACAATTTTAACCAACCAACTTTATTTGCCTACGCAAACACAAGTTTTTTGGAGACTGACATTTTCATATGTAAGAGCTTGATAAAGCGTTGTTTGTAATGCCATACATGACAATCTTTTAGGCAAGTGCTTCTTATGAATTAGCATGCAAAAAAAATTTCAACCTCCAAAACTCGACGAGGTTCTCATTATTCACCGCTTCTCCTCCTCTTCCTCTTCCTTCCATTTAGCCTTCCCCTCGTCCTCCTTATTCTTATCTCTCTCTCCTCATCCTCCTCTTGCCTCTATTTATCCACCTCCGCCTTCTCTTCCTCCTTTGTTCTGTCCTCATTCCATTTCTCCTCCTTGTTCTATTTTACTATTTTTGCCCTCTCCTCCTTATTCACCTCTTCCCTTTCTTCTTAGCACTCAGCCGACCTATCTCCCCCTTTCTTCGACTCCTTTCCCTTACACCCCCTCCTCCTCTTCCTCATCCTTTAATGTCTCCTTCCAGCCTCCTCCTCAACCTCCTCCTTCAACTCCTTGTTCGTTTTCCACTTTCTTTCGATGTTATGGCCTCATCCTTCGCCCACGTTTCTGTTCCTTATCCTCCTTTCTCATTTCCATCCTCATTCCTTCCTCCCTTTTGATGCTCACCCTTCTCTTTTCTTTTATCCCTTTGTGCCTCTCCCTCGTCTTCTTATTATCTTCCCCGCCCATCCTTAACAATCGCTTCCCTTTTTAAAGGTTTCATTAGTAAGTTGTAAAGTTAAAGTTATCAACTGATTATACTAATATGTCCTAGCTTTGTGATTAGTATACCAAAGCCTCACCATGTCCACCTATTGTCCACTCACCCATCGTAACAAAACCTCAAGGAAAACAACTCATATTCTTTGAAAGCGCTTTGACCAAAGGGAAAATAAAAGGCATCAAAACTTTTATAGGCGACAGATTTACATGTTAGACACATAAATAAATAAATAAATAAATACATAAATAATTATGCAATAATATATAAGTTTGTTTCACATGTGACAAAATTTGATTGTAGACAAATTGTCATAAAATATTTTCAAAATTTGATCACCTAATAAACCACTCTTTTCCAAGAAGAATACAAGTCAAGTAACTCAAGTTATCCTTTGTCAAGACCTGCCCCTCCTTTTAGTTCCCCTCATACACTTTTGTAGTCTTCTTTTTCTTCCTCCTCTTCCTTTAAAATTTGATCAAAATGTTAAGCAAAGTGTGAATAGCCATCTTTTTTAACAAAAAAAAATAATTAAGAGCAATTATAAAACTTTAACTTTGAATCCTTTAAAAATTTGACATGGTACTCATATTCTCGCCTCCGCCTTCTCTTTCTTCTCTTTCCTTTGGTCCTTCTCCTTGTCCTCCTCTTGCTTTCGTTTCCCTTTCTTCTTCTTCTTCTTCTTCTTCTTCTTCTCCTCCTTAACATTCTCATTCTCTTTCTCCCCATCGTTTTACTTCACTTTTCCCTTCCTCTCCGCCTCCTTCTTTTCCTCCATTTCTTCTTCCCCCCGTTGCCTTATCCTCCTGACCTCCCCCTTCCCAAATACCTTTTCATCTTCCTTCTTCTCATGCTCCTTCACGCGCTAAGGCGCGCGGTCCCCCAATTTATAGATTTTGTTTGTGGTTAATTTACAGTAAAGCGATGTATTTCACATAAAAATGGCTACGACAACCACTACAAATGAGTCTTGCACAAATTGTAATTTCAAAGACGGTGAAAAATAGTATTTTGATACATTATAGCCTGTTTTTTTAATTTACGTCGACGTCAATAGTTATTGGCTCAATAAGATGAACCTATCACGTGTAGGACGTAATCGTACCCGGTTAACCGTCTTTAACAATGGAGCACGGATATGCAACATCCATAAAGCCATACTCTTAATATACAACGATTACCTTCATATTTATTACCATAAAGACATATTTTATCCTCGTAACGTCAAGAATTTTATTAATCCCTTGTAATATGAGTGAACAAGAAATTTGTATCACTATGTTTGATTACTCTTTATTGACACTTTTGTTGTCGTCGTCATTATCACTCTGGATCATCTTCCCCCATCTCCTGATCATCATCATCTTCTTCATCTCCACCATTATTGTCGCCTTCATCATCATCCATATCCTCAAACACATCACCCTCTATAATGAAATGAATGTAATTTAATTTTTAACCATCTAATTAATTTATTCAATTGGTCTAATCACTATTTCGTACTCATTCTTCCCCTTTCCTTATCTTCCCTCCCCCGCTCTTCCCCGTCCTCATCCTCGTCGTCCTTCTCTCATTTCCTCATCCCTTTCTCCTTGCTGTTGTCTTCTTCTAGGGGGGGGGGGGGGGGGGGGGGGGGGGGGGGGGGGGGGGGGGGGGGGGGGGGGGGGGGGGGGGGGGGGGGGGG
>JAOWBH010181172.1:0-10041 GCA_028566215.1 Silene coronaria
CACTAATACCGATTACCGACCTACCAAAACAAAATATTGTTAAACCCTGCAGAAACCCCCAATCTCTCTTACCAACCTGTGAAATTAGGGTTTATCAAGCTCTCAACAATGGCGACACCAAGTGTACGATTCTTCACAGCAAGAACTAACGATAACGCCGGAGCACCAATTCTCGACGGCAGCAATGGCGAAGTACTATTGCACTCTCAGGAAGGCGTCTCCATTGTTCTCGGTTCTCGACCCGCCGAAGCTCCGGGTACTCTCTACATCACCTCCAAGTAATTTCACTTTTCTTTCGCTTTCCTCTTATTTTATCCTTTTTCTGCTGTTTTTGGTTGGAGTATGTGAACGATTTGTTTGAATTGTGATTTTAGGCAAGTGATTTGGTTGAGCGATGTTGATGTGAGCAAAGGTTATGCTGTTGATTTCGTGTCGATAACGCTTCATGCTATTTCGAGAGACCCTGAAGGGTATCCTTCTCCTTGTATTTATACTCAGGTATGTAATTAGGGTTTGCCTTTCGATAAATTCTTACATGTTAATGCTAATTATTGTATTTGTGAAATTGGATGTTTTGAGCATTGTTTAGGTGGGTGAATAAGTTGGTACCATCTTGTTATATTAGACGTAATCATGATAAAACTTATGATCTTGGAACTGGTGGTTTCTTGGTGTTGTTCTTACCTTCTTATGTGTTTTCAATGTAGTAGTTCTAGTTATATGCTCAATTATGGTGTTTTATTTGAGGTTGTACAAAATGTCGCCGTAGTTATGTTACACTTTGACCATATATGGAACAGCTTTGCTCGTCATTTTGATCATAATATACTTGATTACAAGGGGCACTTAGAAGTGTCGATTACCAGCTCCATTTTGGAGGAAGACACAAGTGAAATGTATCAGTTTCTCGTGTTGCAAAAAAAAAATAAAAAAAAATTGAAAAATAAAGTTTCCTACTGGAAACATGGAAATTCCATGACATGGCTGTGTAGCAAAAAATATGGAAGCAGCTGTGAATCTGTATTTTCTACAGAGAATGACATGGATATATCCGTTTGAATTCTTTGAAATGCACGAAAACTCCCTGTACCTCAGTGTAAAAAATACGAAGTGCCAAGGTTGTTTGTGTTAAAGGTTTTGGTTCAAATGGGGAACCAATAAAGGTTGATGATTAGGCGCGCTATATAAAAGACATTATTCCTAGTTAGGCGGAGACGAGTTTTTGTACAATATCCTAGTTAGGCGGAGACACGTTTTTGGTACAATATCCTAGTTAGGTGGAGAGTGGAGACTACAATAACCAATAAAGGGTTATTCCCTCACTTGATTGGCCCTGAAGGGTGATGGGAGAGGAGGAAGATATCAGATAGTTTAATTTGGTAGTTCAGCACACATGCAATTTATTGATGTAAATGTCAAAACCAGATAGTTCCACGGCTTATCCATAAGGCTGCGAAGGGAGAACAGAATTTATATATGATGGGGTAGTTGAAAATTGAAATATGATCTCGGATAATTAGCTTTCCTTAGGAAGAAAGGTTTTAGCTAGATCCAATTTCTTTCCAAAACGAATGTATTTGACTTGATTAAGGATCTGTACCGCAATTCTACCCTCCCAACAACGGTATTCTTGAAGAGTGATTTGCCCAAGTAAAGCTGTACTGCTGTAGACTATGGAGTGCTGCTCAGGATATTGTGTATTCATGTTGTCGATGAAGTAGCATTTGAAATTTGCATGGTAAGCATGACTTTATTTAAATAGCGATCAAGGCTTTATACTTACACAGGATTACCCACATTTGGGTATGCTATATGGGGTAATTAATATTTAGCTTTGGGATGTTTTGACTTTGCAAGGGAGTAGAAAGATTTTAACCAAATGAAATACTTGTGGCAATCAAAGCATTTCAGTTAGTGATGGAGTTCTGTCTTCCCAAATTGCATAGGCAAAAGAGGGATTTGCATGTAAAGATGTGAGTCTTGTTCAGCAAAATCAGTAGTTCATGTTTTTAACAAAGCATGCTTTTAAATAATGATCACTCTTAAAGCTAACAAATACCCACCCTTAATACATGACTAGATGGGTCCTATTTAAGCAATGGTGAACGATTTTCTTTTATGGGTTTAATTTGGTTTGCTGTTGTGGATGCATATTAGTCCTACGACTCCTTTCATTGAGGTTTAGTTTTGGTCAAGTACGGTGGATGGAACTTACCTTTTTGTGATCCATGCTTACAACTGGACTAATATCTGTGACTGTTGGCTTTGTTTGCAGATTGAGACTGGAGATGATGAAGATGATGAGGATGATGAAGAACCTTTTGAAATATCAAAAGCTAAAGAAATGAGGCTTGTTCCATCTGATCCTAATCAATGTATGTTTTGTTCTGGAATGTTTCTGTTTGATTCGTATTGCTTGATTTATTCTTCTAATTTTTGTCCTTGTTCTTCTATATCACAGTGGAGACTTTGTTCAACGTGTTCTGTGAGGGTGCTGAACTTAATCCTGAACCTATGGCTATGGAAGGTGTGTAATTGCAACTGATGAAAAATCTCTAGGCTATGGCATTTGTTTGGCTGTGCTCTTACTACTTCTTAGCTCTAATTATACGTGTAACATATAGGTGGAGATGAAGAGGAGCATAATTGGATTTTTAGTGCTGACCAACTCAATGCGGACACTTTTAGCAATGGCATTGGTTAGTAATATTTTGATCTACTTGACCATTTTGATTGCCGTATTATTATTTTGGCCCTGACATTTCTTTTATGATAGATGAAGAATTTATTGAAGTAATAGGTCATTCTAACGGTGATCAGGATTTGGCACATAATGTTTTACAGGTAAAAACACACAGCTTTGAAATACATGCATGTAGTTTTGTTCCCCTTGAATAATGGCACAAATACTACTATACCTCCGGTTGTACAAGAGCATTGTACAACCATGGTAACTTTAATTGAGTTTTTGTATAATTTTTTCGAGTTTTTCATAGTTTGAGTTACATAATAATTTTTTTAAGTTAAAATTAAACTACATGATAGCCTTCAAATTATTGTTTCTGAGTTACATAACAATTATTACTAGTTGTAGTACAATTGGTGGTATAATCCACTAACTGGAATAATGGTAGGAACATGCAGTAGCTACCTTAGATGTGAACTTGGTAAATCCATAGACATACATGATAGCCTTCAAATCGCATACACCATGACAACTATTCTTTTCACCAGACTTAATAATGCATAATCTTAGGCCAGTTATTCTCATAGGGGTATCAACCTAAGACTCCTGAGCTATTTTTACATTTATTGACCAACTGACTTGACCCATAGGTCCATACAGGCGTATAGTTATAGCTTGGTATGCCTTCCTTAATGGGATGTGATGTCTCATCTTTTTATAGCCAAGTATGTTTAAGAAATAGATATGAAAAATGGAGCATGAGAGAAACTCGTGACCATGCAAAGGGTAGGGACTCCTGTTAAATAATACTCCCTCCATCCGAGTTATATTGTCCTACTTTCTATTTTGTGTGAATGGTAATAAAATGGAAAGGAGGAAGGATTTATAGTGTATTAAATTTAGAAAAGGGACAAATCTTCTGGGATAAATTTTAGGAAAAATGGGACAATAAAACTGGGATGGAGGGAGTATTGAAATAGGAATGAAGATCTAAAGTGGCATGGTAATGGATTGTACATTAGTAACGCTTTTGGAATCTAGAATTTTCAACTTGATCCTTTTTATGGTTGTTTCAGCTGCAAATCAATGACCAACGATTTGAAGACGCGGAAGAAATGGGGGATGAAACAAGCAGCGGGCCTCAGTGATTGTTCTTGTACGAAAACTTGTTCAAAATTTTAGTCCTCGTTCATTTAGTGTGCTCATTTTGTAATCTTCGTCCGAGAATATTACTCCGTAATTGGCAAGGCTCGATCTGCTTATGAGTGGTATTAGTAATTCTCTAGGTTGAGTCAGGTTGTGAATGGTAATGAGTAATGATATTGACCAGTTTGTCACACTATTTGCTCTTTAGACTTGATCACATTTCCTTTTTTTAGATGAAAAATTCTTTAATCACAAACTAGTTCCTATTGAGCACATTTAATTTGTCTACATGATTCTTGTGATGTTTTAAGAGTTTGTATTACTCCTTAGCCTGGATTTCCGGATGAACAAAAGTGAGTCTTAGTAACAGTGCAGACCATATTGGAGCGGGTAACTTGACCCATCCATGAAAAATGACTTGGGAGATAAATTATGATCGCTTTTTGGCATAGCATGAGTAAACTAAACTCTTCAAACTGTGGCAAAAGATCCTTCCCACACACAGATTACCAGTCAATCTAAACTTGATTTCAATTCGATTCAGTTTAATAACAAATTGATGTTCTCTAATGTTTTGAGGCTCTCACTTGCCATGAGTATAAAAATGCTCTATTAATAATCCCACTCTCACATTTTGTGGAGAAAAATAAGGGGCAACATTGCACATTCATTTCTTACCAATTTTTGTGTGTTGAAAAGTACAAAAAATTCCGTGGAACGAAGGGAGCATATATTTCACAACTTGCAAATAAACCTAAAACAATCGATGTGACTCAAATGACTCAACTAGATAACTGTTAACAAGATAAAAAAGTTCCAAACACACTAACAGGAACCTGGAACTTGAATTACTTAAACTTGTCAAAAGTTCCAAACACACTAAAAATTAGCACAATAAAAAATGACATGACCCCATCCGGTTTGACGTGCTTAAATTAACCCGACCCAAACTTGAGTCGACCGACAAACATAACAGATTCTCATTTACAAACAAAATCTATGAAACCACCAAACCCAACCCAACAACATGACAACATTTTTAAAAAGAAAAGCCCAAATTTTAAAACCCTAACCCTATGAAATAACACCTTGATATAAAACACCAAAATTCCCAAATCAACACTCCATTTTGCAATCAGATTGAAGCCGCCGTAGCTTACTACTCTCACTTTCGTCCTCCTCCTCCTAATCTCAGGTAATTTTCACTTCCAATCCCTTTTTTATTTATACAAATCATAATCATAAAACTGTTTCATTTACAATCATTACTTTTTTCTGTGTAATTTTTTAATCAAGTATTTTAATTTGGGTAAATTTTAGTAACAAGATGGCGTATTTGAAGCCGGCGAAAGCAGGATTGGAGGATTCAGCAGAGCAGATTCATAAGATTAGAATCACTCTTTCTTCTAAGGATGTTAAGAATCTTGAGAAAGGTTCGTAATTTTTACTAACAACTTTTTATTTCTTTGTTTTTTACATAGTAATCTTCATTTCTCTTTTTAAAAGTAATTTGATTGTTGTTTTTGGCTGTATTTTGACATGGGTTGATCTTAGTAATTGCTAATATATGTTACGAGAAAATTATTACTCCCTTTGTTCCAATTATTTATTTACCTTTTGGTTAAAATATTCATCACAAGGAATAAAAAGAGTAAATAAATGGAAGGTGTAATTATAATATCGTGTAGTTATTGTCGAATATCACCAGCGGCTCAGACTGTATATTTGTGGAAATGAACTAGCAGACGGTAATCAACAGCCAAGACTAAGACTAGTATCACTTGGTTGTTTAAAAGAGGTTTTGGCTTCGGAAAGTGCGTATTTATAATATCGGGTAGTTATTGTCGAATATCAATTAGCGGTTCAGACTGTATTTTTGTGGAAATGAAGTAGCAGAGGGTAATCAGCAGCCAAGAGTAGTATCACTTGGTTGTTTTGGAAGATGTTTTGGCTTTGTAAAGTACGTATTTATTTGTTATATCATGTAATAGGGGTGGTAGTTTGTGGTAAATGGTCCTTTTATTCTACTTTGAATGAAGGGAGTGATTTGAGTGGAAGTTATTGGAACGATTTCCTTCATTTCCCTCTACAAAACAAACAAAAGCTTTAGTGTAGTTGCATTTGTCGTGTTAGGTGCCATTTGTTCATTTTAATTAGACATTGGTGCTGTGGGTGTTGTTTGGTGGTATTATTAATTTTTTTTTTTTGATAAATAGTGTGTGCTGATCTTATTCGCGGAGCCAAGGAAAAGCAACTTAGGGTTAAGGGACCAGTCAGGATTCCAACCAAGGTTTTGAAGATCACAACAAGGAAGTCTCCCTGTGGTGAAGGTAATTTACCATTTCTGTGTACTTTTATTGATGTTTTTGTAATAGTTTTGAAGTTACTGTTGGTTACAGTAGTGCAATGCTATTATGAATTTGTATTAAGACCGTAGAGCAAATGCAATTCATTATTGGTTTTAGACTACTATCATAGTCTGTCGTCTTGAGCTGGTCGTGTGTCATGGATGCAGAAATGTGTATGGTAGTTCCAAGTGCTTGTGCGGTAACTTGTGAAACCTTTATGTCATTGTTGTATAGTTATGATTTGAATCTTATCACCTAAATATAATGCTGGGAGTAGCGGTACTGTCTAATTATGTTTATTTGGTTACCGAAAACATGCTTATGATGTCAGTATTGCTTATGGATGTGAATAATCTTAGCTCTCTTCTATAGTTCTATGAGATCGACTTAGCTTTAAACCTATACTTCCAACCTGCTTTTCGGGATTCACTAGACCCCAGCAAATCAATTATCAGTTTCTATCATATGCTTACAGAGTCATAGCTTATACTTCAAATTTATGTATAACTAACCTTCCATGATAGCGTATCCGGTATTGGTTGTAGTGTCTTATAATGTGTAGTCAGTGACCCAACCTTGCTTTCAACTTTGAGTCTAATCTTAAAAGAATAGGTTCATGTTTGCTCAACTTTGGAGACATCATTGTTGCTGTCAAATGATTGTGGGTTTGTTACTGCTTTGGTGGAGATCGTAACAAATCGTTTTGCTCACGGGCTGATTTGTCCGAAGACTTTTTAAGAGTATGGAATTTTTGGAGTACTACTATGGTTTCACTAATTAGAAACATATTCATTTACTATCTTATACAGGAACCAACACTTTTGATAGATTTGAGTTGCGTGTTCACAAGAGAGTTATCGACCTGTTCAGCTCCCCCGATGTTGTCAAGCAGATCACTTCAATCACCATAGAACCTGGTGTCGAGGTTGAGGTCACAATAGCAGACTCTTAAATGTGCCTTGTTAAGGCCGGCTGATAGGGCAGTTGTAGTTGTTCTATATAGTGGAGTTTTTATTCAATGGGAATTTTGGAGAATGTTAAAAATATGCTTGGGTATTTAGCTTAAATGTTATTATCATGCTTTTGAAGATTTTGGACTTGCATTGCATTGGCTTTCTATGTTGAACAACAGAACACCTATGTAACTGATGTCTTGGTTCTTTGAACTAGTCCATCATTTTATGGAATGGGAATTGTTGCACGACGATTTACTTTGAGGTTGCATAATTTATTCAGAGTACTTTAAGTAGAAATGTGGCAAAAGATAAATAAAATACGAGACCCATCCTCGTCCATTATGAATATACTCTGTATGTTTTATAAGTAGTAGCTCCTTGTAAAGCAGAAGAGGTCAGTTAAACTTAGAAATGGTAATGAGCCTTTTGAAATCTTTTGACTATGCATACATAATCTTTCTTAAAATGACACTTTTATGTTCCATCTTCACCTGACATTCAAAATTTATATCAAAGGGATTATGCGTCATAAGGGTAATGAGATACAAAACGGAACAAAGGATTGTCATTGCGCGTGAACATAGGATGTTAACAGCTGAAAATGCATCTCCGAATGTTTTAATGTTTTAAAAACAAAAGGTTAAGCCTTTTAAGAGACAAAAAACATGAACTCATGGTCCATTTCAAGGGAGGTCATGTGCTCTTCTTCGAGGGATACTTCTAAATCCACACTTCCACCCCCTTCACAACCAGGGTGAGCAGTTATCTTCCCCTCAGACTTATTTCCGAGCCCCATGCGGACTGCTACCGCCTTGCCGAGTCCAAATTCAAGCCCATAAATATCGAACCTTACTGATCCACCTATCACCACTCCATTTGGGCCTTGAATGTTCTCTTCTGAACTTGAAATGCCCGTAGATAGTAGCTCTGCAACTCGGTTCAAAATACTACGGATGGACTTGTCATCTTCGGCTTTTACGCCATCGTTTAAACGCATTGCAGCCCAATCCATGTCATGACCCAACAACTCATCCACCTTGCTAACTATCTTAACTTGTGATATGTAATTCCCAAAGTAATTATCGGATAAAGATGGGTCAAGTCGAGGGCGTGCATTTATCACCATGCAACAAGCCGTATTTTGGTCTGTTGACAGGTTTCAAGCCTTAGTAATTGATCTCCATATAAGCGAAGATAAGCCTTGGAACGAAGACACATTCGAGATGGACCCATCTTTGTTGGCCTTAGCCTTAATCATTGCCATTGATTCCGCTGAGAAGTGGAAGACCCGATCCGTTAACTGGCTAGTCTTCTCACGTCTAGTCATGATATCCAACATTTTTTCACTTGTATTGTTCGAACAAAAAATTTCAGATAACATGGTCATAAAATGCATAGAAGACGTACCATCGACACTATGACTCATTGTAAACCCGATGAAAACCCCATCGACAAGCTCCGTAACTTGGATGGATAATAGAGGCCTAGTGTGACATTCATAATTCAAAATTTCTTCTCCTAACTCGAAAAAGTTTTTAACAATAACTGGCACATGGTCCGGTGAAAGGATATCCAATTTTGTAAGACCTGGGGCAGCAACATGGGTTAGCCTTGCTCCAGGACCCTTATTACAATCGATAAACACGCTACAAGCGTGTTCATCTGGGAAAGTCTCGGTCACAAGGCAACCAGCTAACGAGTAGGAAATGGACAAGGGAGATTGAAAGGGATTCTTGTAGGGTATCAATAACAATAAGGATTGCGGAAGAAGTTGATTGATGAAGGGTGTAATTGTAAAGTAGACCCCTTTGTATAGGATGAATTTTTAACATACTTATTTCAAGAGGGGCTAAATAAATAGGGTCCTTTGCTGCCAATACTTGATGCTTTGGCTTTACAAAGTATTCTGAGATTAGCTCCATTTTTGTTTGTTTTGTTGGTTAATTTGCTTATGCATATGCTGGAGTAGGGTTTTAGCCTTTTTGGGGAGATATATATGCACCCAACACCATATGATAATTAAATTATTTGTGTTGTTTTCCACGAATTTGGATCCTCTTCATTACGTTCTCTCCATTTTCTTTCTAATATACTAATAGTTTAATACATTTTCTCTTTCTATTTATTAAAACATTATTTTTATAAAATAATTACAGTCATTAAATCATCACAAAATTGGACCCGTGCCCTTTAAAAAAAAAGTCCATTTCTTTTGAGAAAATGAAGAAAATTCGGACCGGTTTTGCACGTATTATTTTGCTGGACAATAATTGTTGTCACCACGTGAAATAGTCTTTTAGTGAATAGTCTCTATATTATTATGTAATCCCTCCTATTCATAATAACCCTCCCTATTTTCTTTTCTGTCTATTCACAATATCTTTCCTATTTTTTTTTTGGTAAGTGTTTGTGTGATCCAAATTTAATTATATGATGGGGTAGTGTGTTCCCAAAATGAAAGGGAAAGATTATTATGAATAGAAGGGAATAATTTTATTTGATGTGCATTCCTGATTCACAGCTCCATAAATTAGACGACCTTTTGTAGCTCTTAGTCTCTCATATAATTAACCTTGATTCTCTTGATCAATAATCGAACATCAATAATGATAAAAGTTACATAAAATCTGACGAAAATAAAAACATTTGAGACAGTCTTCACTACTTTCTCTATCTCAATGAATAATTTGCTTCAGGAAATAAAGTAAACGTAAACTATTCAATAGAACGAAGGAAATAATAACTTGTATAAATCTTGTATAAATGGAGGAAATCTCCCAATTGTGGCCAGTGTATTCCAACTGTTCTCTTATTCCCTCTTTCTTCCGTGGTTTCCCTCTTTCATCTGTTCATTGTTTTTTCTTTGATTTCTTCTTCATCACGCTTCTCAATGACTCCTCTTACC
>JAOWBH010181183.1:0-10041 GCA_028566215.1 Silene coronaria
CCTTGTATTCCATTGTGAATTCACCTTTTCCCTGCAATTTCAATAAAATAAATGATCACATCACAATCGCTGATTGAACATAGAAAGGCATCCCTTAGCTGAAATATTCACCTGTGTCATCGAGCGCAGGTCGGTGGAATATCCAAACATCTTGTTAAGAGGAACCTGTAAAAGGAAAAAGGAAAAGAGTCCTCAAATAATTGTCTTGTACTGAAACAATTGCCTCGTAATTCGTAAACATTGTTTTCTCTTCAATTGGTTGCGGGTCTTATACTTGCGACAGTGATTATCTTGGAACTAAAACTAAGGGAGGGGACAAAATTCAAACCCTAATCTAAAGTTTACATATCTAACATTGTTGTTAAACCCAGCCCCAAATAGTATATAGACTTTAGTTGTACGGAGTATAAACTTAGGCATCAAACCAGCCCCAAATAGTAACAGCCCAACAGGTTACATTAGGCAGAGATTTAGGGAAACTCATAGTTATTATTTCTCAGTTCATCACCACAATTAAATACAAACAGAACGTGAAATAAATCAAGCAGTCAGTGAAGAGTTGCTTACATGCGCAGTTATTACAGAATCGTCACCATCTTGGTCATTACCAATGATCAAACCTTTCCTCCTTTTTATCAAGCAAGAAAATATATTAGGCACAGAGATTCTGGCCACTACATACTACAAAACGTTCAGAAATTCACAAATAGCCACAACATATGACTTCTGCGAAAACCTTAATGTTCAGTTTTGAACATTAATGTAGCTTGACTATTCTATTGTCAAAAGTGAAAATTCAAAGGACATGGTTACAAGAAAATTCTACATTGTAGCATACTAGCATTACTTGGGAAGTTTAACTTAAGAGAAGAACTCACTTGTTAATGTCGCCAGTCACAGAACCCTGAAACTCTAGAGGTACTTTCACCTCCACCAACATTATTGGTTCTAATACCACGGGCTTTGCTTTCGTATAGCACTGTTAAGTATGATCACAAAAGACAAAGAAAAGGTAAATACTGGATAACATAAGCATCTTCAAACAATAATTAAGAACCATCTATACTTCTATACTTCAATAGTTTACTTCTTTTCAGCAATGTCTTGGTCAGCAAAACTAGGTTAATCCAGGAAATATGAAGCAAAGAAACACAAGACAAAAGATTAAAGAATTTAGGCATGGCAGGACCTGTCTAAATGCATATATAGATGCCAGTTTGAATGCAAGCTCACTGGAATCTACGGCATGTGCTGCGCCATCTGTTAAGCAAATACGAATATACTCCACTGGATGCCCAATAAGTGAACCCCTACGTCAAGTTCAATTTCACAAATATAAGAAAACCAACTTAAAGCAACATTATTACGTAAACCACCATTACCAAAGAAAAAGGTGAACAGCAACCAGGAAGGCAGGAAATCTTCTTTGCAGTATAGACTCTAGACTTTAAATGACAGAATAAATACTGATACTCACGAATTTGCTGCTTCTTTGAATCCTTTCTCAATTGCTGGTAGGAAATTTGATGGAATAGCTTGCCCTACAATCATATTCTCAAATTCAAACTTAATAGTTGATCCAAGAGGAAGTGGTTCAATAAATCTGCAACAAAAGCAGGATGATGAGCCAAATTAGCTTGAAGAAAAACTCAAAATGATTAGCCAGCACACTTCAAACAAAGACAGACTATATGATAAAACAATGGCATTTTCTCAACTTCAAAACTCAAAGCCTTCCCTAACAGAAAGAAAGGTCAAGTCTACTGGAAACCTAGTCGCCATAAAGGTCTTGAAACAGGCCTTCCAAAAACATAACTTTGATATGATGGCCCACATAAGCATGCGGATTCAGCCACTCTCAATACACACAACACACATAATTTAATCATTTGATACGCATAACATGGTATTAAGATAAATTTGGCAGCTTCTATCTCATCCCCATCAGCTGGTGATTTTCCCACTTACCTTCCCAATTCCCATCCCTCAGAGGCATACACACTGTCTCTCCTTACATAATATGTCCCGTGCAGGACCAGGGTAACCAAATTCGTAATATGTCCAATTCAAAGACGCGATTTGCTCATAATAGTAAATCCCATACATTTGTAGATATGCCTTGTGGCTTGACCAAGGTTAACTACTATTTAATGATTAGTACTAGGACCTAGGTTAAGTACATTTGTGATAGCTCATATTACTAACTCTTACTCAGTAGTTAAGCTGAAATACTGTGCTCTTAGTTCTTATACTTAATGTCACTTCCTCGTTGAATTACAATTTATGGCAATTTGTGAATCAACTTTCAGGAAAATCATTCAGAGGTTAGATCTTCCTAACGTTGATCCCAGACTGAACTACAGAAGTTATTATGAAATTTACTTGCTTTTTTAAAAAATTTACCAAAATAGGTCACACCAGAAACAAGGCATCTGCCACCAGATTTATTATTATCAAAAACTTAAAAACGCATATATGTTCCGTTTTCTAGTCCAATTAATCCTTTGGCATTGTAGTCATAATTTTATATAGTGCATAAATAAATATAACAACAGTTAATTCTTACCCGCACACTCTACCATACTGTCCCTGACCCCCACTTTGCTTCTTATGCAAATAATCAAAATCAGCGCGTTGAGTAATAGCTTCTCTGAAATTAACACGAGGCTTTCCTGTTTGGGCATCAACCTACAGCAAAAGAAAGACGGTATATCGGAAATGTACAAGTAGGTACTTTTCTAAATACACAGAAGTGACAATTTAATTATATTAAGAACCTTATACTCTCGTCGGATGCGCTCAACATAAATGGCTAAATGCAACTCTCCCATCCCAGAAATAATAGTCTGTCCGCTTTCCGCATCTAATCCGACATGGAAGGTTGGATCCTCCCTCTGGAAACGATTGAGAGCTTTCGAAAACTGTCAAAGGTAGATACTTCAGCAAGAATAGAAATAAGATTACTGAGTCCAGTACAGAAATTACATAGCTGATTCTCTCTGTACTCACTTGCCCTCCCGAGTCCTTAGAAACAGGTGTGACGGCCAAAGACATCACAGGCTCAGGAACATTCATGGATGTCATAGTGTACTTCACTGTACCGTCGGTAAAAGTGTCTCCTGTTATTAAGCAGAAATATGTATAAGAAAATCCGACTGTGCAAGAGAGCAGCTCACGAAGAAATCTTAAGATGGAGAAACAGGTTATATGAATACAAAATTCGTTAAAGCTGACTTGCATGTCCAGTCCATTAATGAGATATCAAAGATTTGTTGTTCTTTGGCTTTGGAATATAGTGAACTAAATTAAAATGGCTCTTAAAGTAGTCGAAGGTTAATTTTGAATGAGAAAGGATGTGCAAGTCTAAGCCACCCAACTCCTTCACTTGGAGGGAAGCCTCTTTGGAGACACCGAGGTAAATAACAATGATGATACTTAGATCAGAGATCCTTAATTTAATTATTATACACAACAAGAAAGGCAAGGAGCCCAAACCTGAGGAACAATCAACTCCAAATACGGCAACAATTTGCCCAGCGTGTGCTTCTTGAATGTCCTACAACATCAGATTTCCATGTCAACTGACAAGTGAAGCAACCCTTGCTTTTAGCATAGTATTTTTAACAATTTGAAAAGTGGAACTGAATGCCTAGATAACCAGTGGACATGCATGGGTGACAAGCATTCTATACCCCATAAGCAGCATTCTCCAAATTCGAGTAAACATTGAACCAGATAAACTTGCCAAGATTTCATTGAAGTAAGAACTAACCTCCATCTCGTTAGAATGCATCCGTACAAGACGAGGAACCTGCAGTTACAAAAAGAAAAGGAACAACATTAGACAGATGCTATAATCTAGTAAACAAAACCAAGTCAATCGTGATGAAGTAATACTTCTACATGCTACAACAGCTTAAAAGGAAAAGGAGGAGTTGCTTGCCCACTACCCTTTCAAAGCTAAAGGATATGAATATGCCAAAACACCAAAAAAAAAATTACATTTTCCAATAATGTTGGTAATAGTTGCTCACTTGCTCTACTGGAGTGCCAAAGGACATACGACGTACAAACTAACAACAGCCACAACAATGCCGTAGTGACTCTCAACTACCAGCAGAAGAGCAAGGAATCAAAAGTACATAACCTTACTCTTATGTTGAAAAAAATAACGAGGTTGTTTCCAAATTAAATTTCATCAGCACTTACAACAATATAAGAAGTGCACAGTTTAGTGAGCCATTTATCATATGAAAAAGCTAAAAAAAAAAAGGTGAGGACAAATTAACTAGGGCAAAGTGGCAAACAAAGGAACTCAGACAGCTAATCATGTAGATTGTTGATGATGACACTGAAGTAGCACAGACATGTTAAAGTACAAATCAACCTAACATTTACACAATGATGTAGAAGAAATGATACACAGAATATTATCACATTCTGGAAACTAGTTACAAGGTACAAATAACAATCATTTTGTTCCTTCAAAGATATGCATAACACTCCCTCTATTTCAATTAATACGCTCTTACTAGACTTTCTTCTCCTCACTAAAACTGTCAAATGGGGATTATTCATTGAAATGGAGGGAATAAAAAAAACAAGCGAACCTTATAGAAAATAAGAAAATAAGGGTAACCAAATGCATTCACGAACTTAGTCAAGTGCCATATATATCACCCATGTGAAACTTTCGAGTTGAAAGGAGACTATAGATTTGAGGATCTGAAGTTTTACTCAAATAGCTGAAACAGCACACAAACAACTAAAAAAACAGCTTGAATGCCACTAGAGTCGTAGGCATCCCTCCTACCTCCTTTCTCCGAGTAAAATATATACAATGATGAAATTAGTAAAGCTACTATACCTTAACTTTCTTGCTCGTATTGATATTATGTATGAAGTCACCTTTCTTGATAACACCTTCGTATATTCTGCACAAATTTAAACGACTCATGTCAAATGAATAATAGATGAATAACACATGGCTTACTAGCTAATACTCCATTAAACATAAAAACTACCATAATAAAGACTTCGCAACAAATTGCCTTTTAATACCTCAGATACGTTAATTGTCCGAATCTTCCTTCTTCCAATTTAAAAGCCAATGCTACAAGAGATCCAGTTGGATTTCCAGATAGCATAACCTAACCAGTAAGAGAGGGTCAAAAAGTAATTTGATCACTTCTATCAAACTAGAGTTGACATGGGCAGGACATATACCTTCTCTTCATCATTGTTCTGATCAAGAGCATAGTTGCTGACTTCAGTTGGGCATGGCAAGTAATCAAGGACTCCATCAAGAAGCGTTTGTACCCCCTATTACTCAAGATTTGCAATTATGAGTCAATTATAAAAGGTACAACTATCAGAAATTCAGAACTCAAAAAGAGGACGTGAATAGAATTTCTTTGATATATGGTAAACGAGCAGATACAAAAATATTACGAAATCCTTCACTAAATTGCTTTTGATAATGTCCATTTTGTTGGCCCTGGTGACTGGAAACGAATCTAACTATCAAGATTCATATTTTGGAAGTAGTAAAGCCGCCACGTGCTACATAAACCTTAGGCTACATCGGGTTTTGGTTTTGGTTTTTGCTTTTGCTTATTCAAAGTGAGCCAAGAGGCTATGCCTACCTTAGACTCTAAGACAATAGGCACAACCAAAACTGACTTTTGGCCAGTGGAGGTCTAATGAAGAATCTAATGAACTATAAAGTCAATAAAACAAACGAAATAATTGCAACCAGATTAACATACAATAAAATCATCATACCTTGTTCTTAAATGCACTCCCCATGAATACTGGAACAAATTTCCGTGATACAGTCACCCTTCGGATAGCATCCTGCTCAAGAAAATATAATGATAATTATTATCCATAATATATGAGAAAATTCTTGACAAAAGTCACCATTCAAATAGCTCCTAAGCACCAGCTACAAGAACTTGCCATGTTAAACTGAATTTTACTCAGATATGTTCAATTCAGAACATATATGACCACCATTTCAGGATCACGGGGTTCTCTAATTCGGAGACATTTCAAGAAAATGATCATCAGCTTACCTCAAGATCAGAAGAAGAAATAGGCTCATCTGCAAGAAACAACTCAGCCAATTTATCATCAACCTCAGAGACCGCCTCTATTAACTCGTGCCGCTTTTCTGCCACTAAAGCTTCCATTTTCGTAGGAACTTCATCCGTAACAATGTTTTCACTGAAAATTAGACAATTTAGAAATGAAAAAGAGCCTTTAGTATTGGGGCGCTACAAGTACCATTGACTAACGAGATAGCATGCACACACCCATTTGACCCATGGAAGTAGTAAGCTTTTTGTTTCACAAGATCCACAAGACCCTCAAAATCATCTTCAAGACCAATAGGTACTTGAACCGCAGCACTGTGATGCTTAAGCTTTGCTCTAGCCTAAAAGGTGGGAAAAACATAATCAAAAATCAGTATTCGCAACAGTCCAGGCTTGAATGTCCTCAATATGAGAACAAGTCATACATAAACCCATCTCAGAAAAGTAAAATAAATATGATCAGACATAATCAATATCCCCGAGGGAACAATAATGGAAGCAAAAGATGCATCGAGTACACCCACCTATGCCTGTAAGAACATATTACAGACTAACCAATGAGGCAATGCAGGCAGAGCAGCCACTGAAACTTCAGATTACAATATAGAAAACAGTAAAGGAACCAAGGGGGTGACACCCATGTACAAAAAATATCACAGATTTGTACATCCACCCATGTCTCTCGGGATTTACTACAAACTAACCAACGTGGCAATGCAGGCAGAGGAACCTATGAAACTTCAGATTACAAGATAAAGCACAATACCAGAAGTGAAAAATTATTTTTCAAATGAGAAAATGGCAGGAAGGTAATATGCAATGGGAACCTAATCTTTCTTTTTTTGAAGGAAACAATGGGAACCTAATCTTGCAACTGTAAATTTGAAAATTCAGAAACAGTCAAAATGATAAATACAAAAAACCAAAAAAAAAAAAAAAAAAAAAAAAAAAAATAGTAACTTATCCTCAAAAAGGAAATGTAACATAAACTCAATCAGAAGATAGAAAATAATGGCCTAGAAAGTAGCGCCACTATACAAAAAAAAAAAATACAAGGAGAGAAACATAAAAGCCATCAAAATCTAGACATCAAAGATTCAAAGCCATATTGTAAAAAAAACTACTCTTGTAGGGTTTTGTCTTTTCAAAGGGAACTTATATTCAAAAAATCAAACATAGTGAATTCCTTTGAACGGATCGATGAGGAAAATTTAGTGACTTTAACCAGATGGTCGTAGTAATACATAGCGTTGGTTACTTATACATTAAAAAGACTTCTTAATCAATTGGCATAATTGACTTAGGCATCCAAAAAGTTGCCCCCTAAAGTATATTTGAAAAGCAGCCACAATATATTCCAGTTAAATTATTAACCAATTAATCCTTCTAATACCAATATCTGGAAGAAGAAACTTGCAAGGGAACACAGCAGATACTGACACATATACACAGCGCCACTTACAAAGTTACACGGATACAAATCAATGCCTAATCTAAGTTGGATAATTATTGCATACCTGGTTGAGAACTTTCCATGGATCTGCTCCCATTCTATCCAACTTATTGATGAATGCAAGCCTGGGAACCTCATACCTTCTCATTTGCCGATCAACAGTAATTGACTGACTTTGAACACCACCGACACTGCAAAGGACGAGAATAGCACCATCGAGCACACGTAAGGCTCTCTCTACTTCAATGGTAAAATCAACGTGGCCTGGAGTGTCGATTATATTGATCTGTGATGCAGAGTTTTAAAGCATAAGAGAGGAATGAAATGATTGAACTGAAAAACAGCATATCTCACATCTTGTAACACTGAACTCGTAGGAGAGCATATATTAATACAAAAATATTGCATTAACCCAAATTGTAGGCAAGCCCAACCCAAGTGAATAATGTCTTATTGTCTACTAAGAAAGTATCATGATAGAACAAAATATCTAACGTCTCAGATATTTCACAAAGTGGAACAAGAGTCAATCTCTTAAATAGCAATATCGCTAATGCACATTGCTCCTAGTTCAGGTGGTCTTTACTGTAATAAATTGGCATGCCACCAGCTCCGTCTTATTATAAGGAAAAGTACTTAGATTCTGCCTTTTTAAAATTTCAATTCATTATAACTATTTACTTAAACTACTAGCTTAATTATACTACGAGTCCACGATACTAAAACCTGTGATAAAGTACAAAAATAAAGATAAAAGCGTACAAAAATGGAGAGATAGGGATTTAGAGTGAAATTGAGCTTGGCAAAAAATATGTTAGCGGAATAGCGGGGTAAATACGTAGGAGAGAAAAAGGAGAGGAGGGCGGAATACGGAGGGAAAATAAGGGTGGGGGTGAGAGGGATAAAACTTTGTAATTTTGGTTCCCAATTAGTGGAGGCTGGGAAGAAAGGAAAAGGGAATGCTCGTGGAAGGAAAGGAGGTAGGGTCATGGGGAGGTTGACTCCCAATACGAAGGAGGATGGCAAAAATAGATCTCATCTTCTCCGTCCACAGCTATAGTGGTATTCAAATAGCATGTTATCAACATTGCCATGCCATTCTCCCTATTCAAGGCTTGTTTGGATACAAATACTCAAGGAAGGGAAGGTGAGGGAATAAAGGGAAGAGAGGAGAAAGAAGCTTGCTCTTCTCTAATAATTTTCCGACTATGGATGTTTGTTTATCAAATAGGCAAAGAAATTGACCCCTCTGACGACCTCCCCATCCTCAAATCATTATCCACATAATGGAAAATGATTCCCTCATTTCCCGCCTTCTCCCTTTTTCATTTACCTAACCAAATCAGCTAAAACGGTTGACAAACAAGCGTGTTTGTGTTCATACCTAGGTTACCATATTTGCTAAACCACAAGTGCAGCTCCTATATAATTCACCTATCTATCACGGCATTTGCTTAAAATCTACATATCGCCTACTGTACTAACAGAGTATTGCGAATTAGATGTTACATGGGCATATCGAATTAGCTACCCTCTCTCAATACAACATCCTTTATCGCGCTATTGAACACAAATTCACATCAACCGTAACTACAAACACACATCCGAAAACATCAAAAAATGCCGAAAATTAAACAAAGAATTGGACCTGAAAATCTTTCCAAGTACAGTAAGTAGCAGCAGACTGAATAGTAATCCCTTTCTCCCTCTCCAAATCCATAGAATCCATCTTCGCACCGACACCGTCTCGGCCTCGAACCTCATGGATCTCATGAATCTTACCAGTATAATACAAAACTCGCTCCGTAAGCGTAGTCTTCCCTGAGTCAATATGCGCCGATATTCCAATATTCCGGACTTTCGCCATTGATTCCTCCCATATCGCCGCCTTATCCTTATGACGCGGCGCCGCCGCAGCTCCGGCGGAGAAGAATCGAAGCTGATGGCTAAGGAAAGCCGTACACGGCGGCGCGTGGCGGTGGTGGAGAGATTGAGAGTTGGAGAAAGTGTAGATTAGGCGATTTGCTAGGGTTTTGGATGAACGAGTCGCCATTGTTGTGAGGTTGATGGTGGTGAAGCAGTAACAATGGCGATTGTAGTTGATCTGTCGGGGAAATGGAGTTCGTCTCAGCAAAACCCTTTGCTATGTTGGTTTCATGCTCGCATTTTATCTCTTAAACCCTATTTTATGTTTTTTTGTTATAAAAAATAAAATAAAAAAATAGAAATAAGACTTTGGCCGTGTTCTTCTCTAACGGATAAATAAAGATTTACTGAACGTCAGCTTAACGAAACTAAATTAGGATGAAGTAAGAATTAATTTGAGTTGAAATGAGCTGAGCTTAGACCCGTCAGACGAGTCGGGTGGACGGGTCTTTCGGACCGGGTCAAATACAAGTCGGCTCATACGCATCGTGTTGGAGCTGATGTCCTCCACAATAGTGCATTTACGTAATAAATCTCATGAAGGACTATGTTTGGGATAATTAG
>JAOWBH010181194.1:0-10040 GCA_028566215.1 Silene coronaria
ACATAATTACCACTATATGCAGCTGCCAAAAAAAAAAAAAAAAAAATACTACTATATGGTTAAAGAGTATCTAAGCAAAAATAGTAATTCATGGAAATTGTTGTTGGTAATTCAAAAAAGAATCCACAATTCCACCACGTACATTATAGTTGAGTACGTAACAAATTAATGTGATTGGCTCAAAGAATTACATTACGTAATGGTATGATGGGAGGAAATACTGAATGTCGCATACGATGAAATGTCAACAGTACAATTCGTATTATTGTCGTTTATAAGCCAATTTAGAATTATTAGATTTTGTCAAAATGCGATCCGAACCATTGATAAAAGCTTGCCTTTCCGTTTTTTTTGATGAAATGAAGAAAATCCGGACCGGTTTATTTGTGCATGCAGTTAGTTGTCAGTTGTGGAACCATCTTATATTTTGCATTAGAACAACTCTAGATAAGGACCAAGTTAGCTGCCACTAGTTAACTAATAGAAATGAAAGCATTCATCATTACATAAATTCTGATCGAAAACGGACATTTTTGTCACAAGTTAAAAACGGACTAAATATCTCCATTTAAATAATTAATGTGACCATTTTAGTGACAGACAAATGATCGTGATAAAGGGAATGCTAAACAATTAGCCATAATTATTCAAAAAAAAGTCATTCCCCAAATAAACAACTTTATTACAACAAAAAAAAATTAAATCAGTTTTAATTGGAGTCTGCCAAAACAAAGGGGGAAATGCTGACTTTTCATTTTCACATGTAGAGAAAAAAAAAAAGTTACAGTGGCTAAATCAATTATCGTTACAATTACAAGAACGCTGATGGTACCAACTAAACTTCAGAAAATGTAAATAATGAAGAAAAGATATATTTGTGTAGTTAATTATCGTTACAGTATACTGTACATGAAACAGTCTCAGTTGTCTCCCTGATAACAAGGTAAAACAATGAACCAGTGTGTTCTCGTCCTAAATTCTCCGGTAACCCATCATTCAGACTTGTGAATAAGACTACATGAATGAATAAATGAATGATCCAATCACGATCAAACGATAAATGATCTGTTTGTAAGAATAGTGATTTGTGAGAGGAATTACGGTTCAAAAGTTGGAATTTCGGAAGATAAGCCATGATGAGTGGATCTGTAGACTATTCGCGATATTAAAGATCTATATGGATCCTTTTCTCTTTTCTCCTTCAAGTAAGCAAGACACCTCTCTACTTCACCCTTCACTTCCATGTACACTTCCTGAGCTTTCTGCCTGTCTTTCAGTTCGTGTCTCCTCTCTACAGCAAAAATAAAAATGATATCAACCAAAATAAATAACAAACATTACTCTAATTTCTCAAGGCTGCTATAAACAACGGGTAAATGCTAATACTTTCAACCTCCATTAACGGAGAAAGGCAAAGCAGCGAGACAAAATAAAAGTTTGGGCATCATTGAATCGAATAACTGAGATATGTACAGCGTTATATATAGACACCTTAGTTACAACTTACAAGTGCATATGCTGGCAACTAATTAATTCTGATCTACTAATTCTGTCAGCAAACTGATATCAGTCATATAGTCAACAGTAAGGGGTTCAGATGTACCCAGCCTAATCTTAGCGATATAGTGACTGAGAGAGGATCAACTAGAGCATAGACCAAAAATCATCCACTTGAAACTAACCAGCAGAAGCAAAATGGTAATGCAACTACGCAGATTAAAAGATCAGAATATTTACACTCTTTTGGCAACCTATCGGAAAATAAGCTTTTTAATGACCAACTATTCAGAGGTGACTGTTGTGCGGTTGCTGCAAACTAAAGAGGCACATGCCCTAAATTTACAAGAGATAAGAGTAAGACGGAATGCAGGTATGTTTAATTTTGTGTGAAGTGAGGATGAGTCTGTTTCCTTGTTGGCTTTCGTAAACCTTAACTGAAACTCCAGTTTTATGCAAAAGAGAAAACTCTACAGAGCCATATAGATATATGCTCCTCCACCCTTCGTAATACACCAGCAGCAAAAACAAGTCAGCAACAGAGCCTTTAATCCCAAATTGATTTGGGGTCAGCTTAAAAGAATTCCATTCAAGGCCCTCCACGACCCTCCAGACTCTACAGTAAGTTAAGAAAAACCATGGAGCGTGACCAATCCTAGCATCTCCTAGGAGCAGTTAAACCTTATTGTGTTTCGAAGAAAAGAACCATACGAATCATGTAGAAACAGTCTCTTTGCGTCATCAACACAAGTAAAACTGCGTAACGACCCATACCATGCCATTTGATGTTGTTGTTAAGAATAGTTACTATCTAGAGTTCTAGACTTCAACTGCGTGTGTTACAGTATACTTCCTCAATCCCCACCGATGATTATTCGTGTACTCCATTTTGGTTTGTCACCTTGTCTTAAGCCAATATTTTATGTTTCCTATCTGGGCATGTTTTGTGAGGTGGAGAATGAATTTGAGTTTTTAACCCACTTGCATGTCCTAACATAAAATCCGGCCCACAGGCAAAGGTGTTTTTCACATTTGAGTGTTAGTCGATCTTATCAGATAGGGTTCATCATTTAGAAGGGAGTAGGGTAGTGAGTAGTTTATTAAGAGTTTACCTTTGGTGTCAATTGGCTTCCCAAACAAGTAGTATAACCGTCCTGGCACTTGAGGGAGAATTCCAGGAAGGTGCACCTGCTGGTTTGAAACTTCACCACTGCTTTCAGCCCTGACAAATTTTGAAATCAAAGACGTACCATGTCAAACATTAACTATAAGAGGATTCAACAAATTGCAAATGTGTTAACGATTGAAGCCTTGACATACCTTAGCTTCATTGATTCATTTGTTAGTTGCTCCATCTCTGTTTTGAAGTAAGGAATCCTGGATAAGTCGTCATAATCAAAAACAACCTGAAAGTTGGGGTAGTTTAGTAAATAACCGGAGCTAGAGATACCCCTGATGGAAGGACGGACAAGTGTTTTCTATTACGAATTTTTAACCAACTCAGACCTCTAATCACTGATTTTGTTAACATGCTGTTTGGGATAAGGTCTTGGGGTTAGAATGTTGACTGTAGAGCGATTCATCTAGCTGCTAAAATTTGTTGTGTCCTAAAGTATACGGCGTATTTGAAAATTTAGCGTTTGAACGAAGTTTCCTAGTACCAAGAAGACCCTTCGCTCTCTGATTCCTTAATAACTAGGTCAAAACGTTCTCTATAAAGTACAAACTCTAAAAAACATGAGCATGGAGAAAAATGTCACATAAACAGTTCTTTAAATCATTACTCACTTCACTGTTTGGACTTGGAAAAACAGATCCAGTGTTTAACAGGGTTTTGGGATCAATAACAAAATTCGAAGTTCTACTCGTATTTGCTTTTCCACCCACCTAAGAAATTAATTTATATTAGAAGTATTGATTAAACTTACTTTGCCGATATCATCTTCTCCTACAGCACCAAAAGGAACAATCTTAGCTCCAAATCTAGCAGCCATCCGCACAAACTCTGATTGTTCTGGCCAAAACAATTGATATTCCTCATCCTGAAAGATAAACATATGCTTCATTCTAACTAAAACAACATTACTTTTTAAAGGCTCCTACAAATTTTGGGGCAAGAGGGTTCATATGTACACAGTCTTACACTCTTCTTACACATGACAACAGCACAAAGGTATTCACGGGATGACCATTTAAGAATTGCATCGAGTGACTGCTACTCCTGTTACTTCGTATTTCTCAATAAAAATAAGCGTCTCCGGGCATTTTGGTTAGCACTTCATTGTACCTTGTGCATAGATGTGCTTCTAAAATGAAGGAAAAGCCCCTATGTCAACAAATTTTTCATGCATTTCACGGCATTCTCCACCAAAATGGACATTCTTCCCATCTAGGCTACCTTAATAATCTTTTTATATTTTCTATACATATTTCCAAATTCCTTGTGAGATCACAACAAAAAGATGAGCATATCATACCTTCCGATGAAGAGCCTCCCTCATGCCTCCGGGATAAAGTAGAATATGAGACTTGGAAGCAAGTAATTTGAACAAATTAGTGCCTGAAACAGGAACTGCACCCATTAATCTGAACATGTCATATGATGACAGATCAGGCAATTTCCCATCTCCTTGCCTGAAGAACATCAGTGGGTGTGCTATTCCTCGCACAAGGATATTTTTCTCAGTCAAGATCCGAAGAACAAGCGGAACAAGCTCAAATCCCAATAACATGTGATAGCCAACCAATAAAGTTGGCCCCTCGGAAGGAATTCCTTCAAGACCCTTAACAATCTTCCCATCCTCTAAAGTTGAAAGCATAACAGGAGAAAGTATTGGATCAAACCACCTGAAAGTGAAATAATAAGCAAGAGATATACTTCTTTAATGTGTTTTGACAAGTTTATAACTCATTTTCAAGCAGAGTTTTCTAAAAACCAACATAGTATGTATTCGCAGGGCTTACGAGTTGTACTCTGAGTTATTCAATTGGGCATCAGTCTACTGAAGAAAAATATCAAAATCAGGAATTATAGGCCATGACTATAAGTTCTTAAGCCATCCCCCTCGTGACCGTGTATCACATCACACAACTCCTAGAAAGTAGAAGCTAGACAAATAACAAGGAATATGCTCAAGAAATGACAGAATCTGAAGGCATAACTCCCATACATCATGAGTTCAATAACTCATTGCGAGTGACTATAAGCTCTCAAAAAACAACCCTTGTAATGCTGTGTCCTAAAGAGACTTTCAATAGTAATAATGATTCAAAAAGTTCCTTATTAAGAGGAGAAAATGTTATTTAATCTCCTTCATTTTAATGCAACGGAACAACCTTTGAAGCCTTTGACATCACTTTACAGGGCACACCATTGCTAACTAGAAAACGTGTCTCAGTTCTAGGAGCTGCCTAAAAAACAGAATTATGGAACACGGAAATATGTGGAACATTATCTAAGGAAGGTATACAGAATTATGAAATCAGGTTTCAGGAAGAGATTTAGTTTGTAACTGTGATAGTTGTGCAATTAAGTTGACCTGACACAGCTTACAGCTACGAAACAGTTAAGTCCAGTATGCAATGCGCTGTTTTAAGATGCAGGTTTCTTAAAGTGTTATGCATTACTGCTTACCAGTACTCGTTCTCAACTCTTTTGAATTCAGAAGGTGTAGGTGGCAGAAAATCGGTAACATAATCACAGTTTCTCCCGCAACGATAGTAACTGGCACCCTTAAGTATATAGACCAAGTCTATGTCATCTTCCTGCCAACATCAATTACATTACATGAAATAAGCCATGCTTTCTCAAAACTAAGAAAGTAATTTAATTTTCTTCAATTTTATGAATGTTAGCACAGACTCATTCATCCATATGCATTTCACATCAAGCACCATAGTTTAATAGCATGCAGTACAGAGCGACATTGAAGATTAAGTACCATTATGATTCCTATATAGTAGCAAGTACCATATCAGTCTACAATGTAAAACAGGAAAAAGGTAACCTATTATCCTCAAGAACCGTTAACATCTCTGAACGGAAGAGACATCATGTATGCTCCAGGACGCTTTGAGGAACCGTTGGTGTTAAAAGACTCAATTAAATCTTAGACTGTGAGTTACAGTTCAAGACGGGCAGCATTAAAGAAAGCATCATCACAAATTCTCTACAAACAGCTCAACCTTCTCCAGTTCTCTCAAGTCTCACCCCACATACAAAATACTCGCAATATTATCTACTTAGAAACAATGAATTCACAATTCTCATATTACAGAAAAACAGTAACCTTGAATGAGACAGCCAAATAGAAGAAAAATAATGTGAAGCTGTAATCAATTGGTCGGAATGGCGTTCGACCTCATACATGACTGAAATTGAGGTGAAGGTAAGAAGGGTTAGATAACTTTCTTCCAACTCAACTATAGAAGCACAAACTCAGTTGCAAATAAGTGATCATTAAAGAATGGTAAGGATATATAGAGGTAAATAGATGGAGATGAAACGAGAGAGATTTTGTCTTACCAATAACAAGAAATGACCATTATCATTAAGATTACGAATCTCACATTTTGTTAGCACCTTGCGTAGCCTTTCGCCTTCATCTTGACTTGGTATTAGGGGATCCCTTCCACTGAGATTACAAAGAAATGCCAAAGCAAGTGAATTGTATTTTAGGCTTGCATGACATTAGTTTGAACTGTAATCTGGCGCACTAAAGACAATAGCCGCAAAATGTCTAACATCACAACATGAACATAGTACACCTCCATCCCAAATTTATTGTTCTCACACGACTTTGTTGATCATCCAAATTACCTTGACCGTTAATATTTTTAAATATAAGCAGAGATACATTGTAAATTTAGCATGTCTGGTTTGTCAATATGCTAGTCCCATTAGCCAACTCATCAGACAAACTAGTTACATGAGTGTCTTATACTGTACAGGATCATAGAAACAAGTAATGGTTTGCACTCAGCATATTGTTCAAACCTCTTACTATGAGACTCATCATTCAGGTTCCCTTCATTATAAATTTTGAAGATTCTCGCAAGTGGAACAAGAATGTTTGCATAATCTTAAGATGTTAAATTGCATAAAATGGGCTCAGGCAACCCCACTACGAGACAGTTCACATAACAAGCCAAAATGTCGTTTAATCACAAAATCAATAGACAATAGGTGATATAACTTCACATACTGTTAAATTCATACAAAGGGCATGGGCCAAAGTGCCGAACCCATAAAGAGGAGAGAGAGGCCACTTCAAAAGGCCAAGAAGGTTTCATTCTAAAGCTAATTGGTGATAGGATGAGTAAATCCTTGATTTGTGAAGTAGAGAACTCCCTAGTTATTTTGTCAATGTGGGACACTCACATGTGAACTGAATGGGTTCATTTGCAACACGTATAAAACTCATAAGATTCCGCCTTAATCTGACCCAGTGAAGAACATTTAGAGTCAATTACCTTAACAGTATCAGAGTCTGTGCTTGGATGGCATGCAGCCGTGAATTGGCGTAGGCACAAGCGTTTTGAAGCATTTCCAACTTCCAAAGAATTGTATTTCCAGGAAAAAGATTAGCAATGACCTGTAAAACATTGTCAGATCCTAGCCTGTTTCAATAGACTGACAAACCAACTCAACCTAAACAATGCTTTTCTTGAAATTTAATTAGCTCTGGTGATCTGGTATACTCAGCACGATATAATAGCAACGAGAAAGTAGGATTCTGAAACAAATGGAAGGTAGACGTCTGTACTTTGTACCGACAATAAAAAATGTAAGACGTGGAATTTTGTCCCAATTTGGTGTACAGAAGACAGCAATATAATCTAGTGGGGATACTACACATCATTGGTTTTCAAAACAATTAAAGCACACACATTTTTACGTTTGAAGTTTGTCTTCTCTATGCTAGTTATCTTGGGTTGCAGGGTACAGAAGTGAGTGCGTTCATGACTTTACGTATGTGTTCTAACTTCTGAAAAAGCTATATGTTGCTTAAACGGATTGCTCAACTCAGCCTTCCTTTTTACTAGAGCAGGCAGTGAGTTGACCTCATCAGTCACTCCTTAAAAGGTACACGTAACTAATAGAGCAAAGGTATAACAGATTCACAGTTAAGCATCCTCAAAGTTTGTTAGAAAAAATCTAGCCAATTTTGCAAAGCCATATACAACAATATTGAGTTACGAGTAGCTTTACATCATCATACAAGAACTTTAAGTGGGATTGTGGGACCTTACCGAGTAATAAGAGGAGAGTGAGGAAAAACCCTGTAACAAGTCTTTGGAAGCTTCCGACTGCCCAAGGATTTTCTCCACAGCATCAACTAAATCCCTCATAGAATCACCTGTTACGAACAGCAGAATTTCTGGACTTAGTCCATGAGTACCAAATCACAAATCTGTAATGTACTAAATAAACAGCCTGTTTTTAACCTTCAATTATGGCGACAACATGAAAATGCAAATCAGAAAGTTACAGTATAAGAGTCGAGACACAGAAATAATGGTCACAGACCTGTCACTTGGTTGAACGGAGAAGCAATGCTAAATAACGATTGTACTGGTGAAGATGACAACAAGGACGCTGGCAGCTGCAGTGAAGACCTGCTGAAAGATGTAGCTGATAAAGGAAGGGTATTACATATTGCACAGTGATTAAGAAACTGAATGTGTATAAATAGGATATACCAAGATAATTGCATATGAATTATCTCTAAAGAAAGAAAGCATATTACATATCCTTGTACAAATAGCAAACTTTTTTTTTGGATGATTCCAAATGGCAAATGGCAAACATAGACGCACATGAAAACTCAAAATTTTTTTAGGATATGAACAATCACAAGGCATACTTTAACAGAGTAGCTACGAGAGGAACATAATCTTAAATTTGAGTACCAACTTGGTTCTATAATGACTAATTGACTATATAAGAACAACTACAAGAAGAAATCAGTAACAGAATACACATACTTGAATGGCTCATTCAGCCATTCTCATAGATTAAACCTTTTTGTGGAAAAATTAACAAAACCATTTTCGTTCCTACATTTAGTCAAGTCATTATTGTACAGAAATGAAGATCATCATAACCATGTTGATCATTCAAGCTCGGATTTCACATATCATAAGAACATCAGAGCATACCTGGATTAACCAGAACCAGCACAATATCCATCTTTAGATTGTGGGATGCAACAGCTAATGCGAGGCATGCTCCAACAGACTCGCCAACAAGATAAATGGGCCTATTTGGTAAACGGCTATGCTCTGATCTAACAACACCATTAACCAGCTTCACCAATTCTGCAATTTATCAGATATATCCTCAATTTAAAAAGAAAAGAAAAGGAAAGAAGTAGATTGATGAACAATCCCCGACAGAGAAAAATCAGGCCATATTGCCAACCTAAAGTTGATTGAAACGTCTACCATCACAAAGGAAAAATTTACACCACAAGTTAAAACTGATATGAACAAAAAGAATAAATGAAGACGACAGCAAACCATTGTTCAGAGTTCATGCAGTGCTACTTATTAGAACAATAGTGCACAGGTGATGAGCAAATCTACATGACAACATTACCCAAGCGGCCCAGCGAGTCCAAGGGCACCGTGTATGGTCGAGTAATGGGTCAAATGCACGCTAACACGACCTAATATTATGTTTGATACTTGATTAATGACAGGGATTATTTTCAAAATATTTAAAATGAAAATTGAGTCAAAATTGCACTGACCAACGATAAAGCTGAAAAAAATGAATTGAAAACATTTGAAATACCTGCAAATGAAGTCCGATCCATAGGTGGAATATGCAAACACCATACTTCAAAAATCCTATTTATGAATCATAATGTACAAGTTTTTATCACCTCATGAGTTTATTCAACAAGCTAGCATGCATTATAGCATGGTGAATCATGGATGTACCAATTATCTATTCATCTAATTTCAATACGGTTTTTCAAAATCTCTCACATATTTTAAACAAACGTATGGAAATGAAATGAATTGAGGCCGTAGAAAGCAAACTCAAAATCAGTGATTGCCACTTACTTTCCCAGCTTCTCATGATGTCTTACTAGTCCAAGTCCAACTCCATCAATTCCTGAACGAAAAAAAATATATTTCAATACTTCTATTTAGCCTGTAGTTCTCCTTTCTCTAATACATGTGAGTAGTATTATAATGAAAGGGGAACATTAGGCTGAATAGGAGGAAGTATATTTCAATACTTCTATTCCATGCCGTACCAATTGGTTTTTTGAAAGACGGTTTCATGTTAATATAAAGACTACGTAACACGGCGCCAATCCATTTAACGATCTCAAAATAAGAGCAAGTCCAATGGTGTAGCTTAGGGACTTGCTTGTAATTTTAAGAAATTGCAAGCTAGTTACTACACCATTGGAGAAGACCATGTAGGATGGCTTGACTTAAGCTAGTTGTTTCATTAGGCTAATTGCTTACAATGGCCCACATTTACAAAACAACCAATAGAAATTTAGATTTGCTTTATTTTAAAT
>JAOWBH010181205.1:0-10039 GCA_028566215.1 Silene coronaria
TAACTTTTTTCTCATAAATTTATTAGATCTACCTCTATTAGTATAATTTTTTCTCATAAATTACTTTTATTAGAATAGCAATTATTATACTAAAGATTATTTTATATAGTTATGAATTCTAAAAAAGTTGGAATCTCTAATATCGCTCTAAAAGTTCCTACTTTATGAATATATATTGATTGCAACAATGAAAGTAAGACGGAGAAAAAATATAAAAAGGTAATAATATCTTTATTCCGGGTAATTAGAGAAGTACAATCCACTATATATATATGGTAAAGGGTTACCCTTTTTATTGCCAATTCGTTTTCAAATAGAACCTCATTAGGCTTATAAAGAGTGTCTACTATATATATAATAATATAAGCAATATTTTATCTAATAACACAAGTTCGAGCTGCTCACGAGCATTTCGAGCCGAGTCATCGCTTGACTCGTTAAGCTTTCGAGTCGAGCCGAACTTTGACCAAGCTTTGACCGAGCCGATCTCTAGTTACTCGCGAGCTGTCTCGACTCATTAACAGCCCTATAAACACCCTCACCTACTCGATGGACGCGACCCATACCCATATCCGAATCTAATAACAATAAAACACAATCTTATATACTTCCTAATGATTTCTTATACCATTTTGCTAGCTTGTAACATTTGTTACACGTGTAACACTAACTATTCTCCTTAGTCACCACCTTAACTCTTCTTACTTCACCACATGTCATACTCTTCATGTTGATCACCTCACACCGCTCTATCTAAATTAATCTTACTTATATATATACTTTCACTTTCTTCATTTCTTACATTTTAAGCTAAGAATAATAATAAGGAGAAAATATTAAGGGTTTTTTTTACAAGAAAAATCATACTAAAAAAAAAAATAAGAAGAAAAAAATATTAAGGGATCTTTTTTACAAGAAAAATCATACTAATAATAATAAGAGAAAATATTAAGGGTATTTTTTACAAGAAAAATCATAAGTTTTTAAGGTGAAATAATAAATCAATAATAATAATAATAATAATAATAATAATAAGGGTAAGGAGAAAAATATGGCATCACAACAACAAAGAAGGGACGTGGAAGGAAAAGGCAACAACAAGTACACCGAAGAGTTGGCTAAGGCAACTAAAGCCATGGCCGCAACCACCACGGCTGCGACCGGTAAAGGAAGCACGGTGGTGGCTGTGGGTGTGAGTCAACCCGGTAGCGGTGGTGGTCAGAAGATGAGTCGTGAAGGGAAAATAGAGGATAAGACTCATTTCGAGTCGATACATGATAAAGTAGGAGGGTTAGAGTTTAGGGTTGGTGGGGGTGAAGATGAGGAGAGGAGGAGGTTACATGACGAAGCGAAAACGACGAGAGGAGAACATTTGCCCTCGCAACAAGCTCATCTTGTAGCTGAACAAAGGTATATGGTACTCCCTTACGGCCTTACTTTAAGTATTTGAAGTGTAATATACTCTCTAGGCGGTGGCGGAGCCAGATATTGACCCTAACCCTACCCCGGGTAACGGTGTAAGGAAGTTGCGGAAAAAGTTAGGAAAATTTTAACCAAATGCTTTGAAATTTCCGGCCCCTAGTGGGGGCTAGCCCCCTAAATACGCCACTGTCCCTAGGGTTTGTTTTTCTTACTGTAGTAAGAGGAATTTCCGTAAGGAAGTAGAAATTCCGATGATTATGTATTTCACACATATTGAGATAAAAAATTATATTAAAATATGCAAATTTCACAAGAAATATTACTTGCCTAGGAGAAAACGAAACATACATCTGATATACTACCTCAGACATGATTTATGATTTGTTGAGCTTATATGTTTTATTTTTATTTTTGAGTTTTTTTTAAGTTAATATAAGTTGCAATTTTAATTTTTTGTGTCAAAACTCAAATTTAACTAGTTTTTTTTAGTTATATCTCAATTTTTTGAGCTTGTTGTATGAGTGAACGAACTCAAAAAAATTTTTAGTAAAACAAATAATTTTATTCAGATAACTTTATTAAAAAAACTCATAAACTATACTCTGAGGTGATACATCAGATGTATCATTATCGCTTCTTTTATAATATAGTCCCTTCTTTTAGTATGTAAAAATAGTCCTTTCTTTTACAATGCTATTTAACGTCTATACATAGGATTGTTGGTAATACTCCCTTCTTTTAGTATGTAAATGTACTCCCTTTTAAAATCCAGTTTTTAAAAATTACTCCATTATAATTTTTTTTTTCAAAAATTACTAACCTTAAAATGCACTTTTATCAAAAATTGCTTCAAAACTATAACTTAGGCGACTTATTCCGTCTATTTTTAAACTTATGCTCTATTGTTATATCTTTCAAAGTATAAATTGGCTAAATTACAAAGGAAATAGGTTCATAAGCCGACAAAATAAGTGAATTGAAATGGAGTTTTGAAGCAATTTTTTATTAAAATGCTTTTTAAGGTAATAATTTTTGAATTTTTGTTATAAGGAGTAATTTTTAGAAACTGAATTTTTAAAGGAATTAATTTTTAATTTACTCTGGTAATTATAAAATAATATATGAATCTACAAAATTATATTTGTATATATAAAAATAAGAAAATATTATTTGAATCTATAATTTACGGTCAGACTCTTGGAGACATTGAAAATTAGTCTTTCAATTGTAGCCGATTTAACATTGACTTAATATTTTGCATAATAAAACAACAAATTTGTCTAATACTTTGACCCGTTGCGTCTTAAGACACCTCCATTTTAAGAGAGATAACTTCTCCATTTTAAGGGAGATAACTTCTCGAACATATTTTGCTGTAATTCTGTAAATATTTTTCCTTAGTCGAGTTCTATGTAATATGTTAAAAGAATCAGCATATGATAAAATGGCATGTATTGTTGTGTAATGGATTAGGTACGGTCAAGCGAAGCAACATGGGGCAGGTACAGAGACGGGTGGTAGACAGCAACAGACAGAAACGGAAACAGGTCGTGCCCATGTGTTGACAACGGGTGGCAAGCAACAAGGAACCCATATGGAGACGGGTGGTAAACAACACGCCGGTGTTGGCTATGGAACAGGTGGTCAAACACAGATGGGTGGTAAGCAGTATGGTGCAGGAACGGAAACAGGTCGTGCCCACCTAGAGACCGGTGGTAGGCAACAGCAGGGTACAGGAATCGAAGCAGGTCGCACTCATGCAGAGAGGGGTGGTGAACAGCATGGAGCCGGCGTTGGAACAGGTCGTGTTCAGAGAGTTGAAATTGAAACCCGCACTGAGACAGAAGGTAAGCAGCGTGGTGCTCACACGCAGACAGGTGGGCAGCATCGGGCGCACACAGAGACAGGTGATAGACAGCGAGGTACAGGAACAGAAACGGGTGCAAGACAGCAGCAGACTCATACTGAGACTGATGTTACTCGGTCCAGACAAACTGCGCAGCAGAAGTCGAATGAGGAAGAGACCGAAGAAAGGTACTTAGTTGAAATCTAACAGATGCGAAAGTTAGACTTCCTAGCCATAAGTATATATCCTTTTTAATGTGGGTTTATTATCAATTATATTATGAAAATACAACTAAATTAGTAGGAGAAAAGCGGGTTTAAGATATCAAAAAAAACACTAACATGGATAATATATTCATTGATTCCTTCTAACACTCCTGCTTCGGTTTTGCAAGATACGAGAAAGCAAAGGAACAGGCTGCAAATGCTGCTTATCAAGCTAAAGAATCAGCAAAACATGGACTGGGAGCAGCAGCTGCTAAAACACAACAGGGTGTTGGAGCAACGACTCAGTACATTTCGGAAAAAGCAGCGCCAATCAAACTGACTGCAGCGGAGAAGGCGCAACAAGCTAAAGAAACACTTACTAGTGCAGGTCAGAAATCCAAGGAATACACCCAGCAGACTGCACAACAAGCCAAGGAATACGCCTCAAAGAAGGCCGAGGACATCAAAGCTGGGACCTATCGTGCCTCAGAGTACGCTGGTGAGAAGGCCGCTCAGGCCAGAGACACGACAGTCGACACAACAAAGAATGTGGCTGGGTATGTGGGTGAGAAAGCTGTCCAGGCCAAGGACACCACAGTTGACACAACAAAGAATGTTGCGGGCTATGTTGGTGAGAAAGCTGCCCAGGCCAAGGATACGACTGTTGACACGACAAAGAATGTTGCCGGGTATGTGGGTGAGAAAGCTGCACAAGCAAAGGACACCACTTTTGACACAACAAAGAATGTTGCCGGGTATGTGGGTGAGAAAGCCGCTCAGGCCAAGGACACAACAGTTGACACAACAAAGAATGTTGCCGGATATGTGGGTGAGAAAGCCGCTCAGGCCAAGGACACCACTGTTGACACAACAAAGAGCGTTGCAGGATATGTGGGCGAGAAGGCGGTGGCAGCAAAAGACGTTGCAGTTGAGACAGGGAAGAGTGCAGCTGGTTATGCAGGGAGAGTAGCTGAGGGGGTTAAGGACCAGGCAGTGGTGACAGGTTGGGGTGCAGCCCACAAGACTACCGAATTAGCGGTGGAGGCTACAAAGATGGCTGGTGGGGTGGTCGGGAAGGCGAAGGATGTGGTTGTGAGTGCTGCTCAAAAGGCTGCTGAGTTGGCGGAAACGCCCATTGTCATGGCTAAGGACGCTGCAGTAGATACCGGTGAGAAGTTGGCTGATTATACAGCCAGGAAGAAGATGGAAGCCGAGCAGCACAAACTAGAGTTGCTGTCACAATATGATCAGGTTGATTTATAGTGTCTTTATATTGTGGGTTAAGTACCTAGTTGCTTATGCTTAAAACTGACTTGGCCTAATGCAGGAGCTGGAAGCGAGGTATCGTACCTCAGGTGGCGAGACAGGGCACAAATTGTACGAGAAAACCACTGAGACGGTCAAGCAGAAAACAGGGCAAACAATTGATAGATCTCAAGAGAGCGGTGAACTTGGTGCGACAAAAGAAACGGGTCAGGGAGTGCTTGGTGCAATAGGAGAAACTATAGTCGAGATCGCTCAACATACGACTGAGCTCGTTTCTGGGGCTGATCCTCAAGCTAATGTTAGGGAGAAGGATGAGCATCAACAGACCTAGATTCAGATGGTTTTCGTCACTTAATTTTAGTATAGTACTCTGTTATTTTGGGTTTTTAAGGTTTTGAAATGTTAAATCGGCTTGACTGAAGAAAATAAATCAGGTCAGTTGTAAATACCTTTGTATAGTCTGTTTGGTTATGGACTAGCTAAGCTTGTATATGTTCAGTTTCCGCGGTTGGTTATCGTTCTAGTGTAATAGTGTGCAGGTAGATCTACAATTAATCAAACCACCAAAAGGGAACCGGTGAGCCGAAGCTACTGTCCGCAATAGATGATCTGACAAATATAGTCCTACTCGAAAATGGAGCTCATGTTTGACGCAAAACAAAAACAAGCTTGTGTTCAAGACAAGTGCTACCAAAATCCGCAACAAACTGAAAGAATGCAATTAGACCTGTCCAAAACATGAACCGACCCGTAAACCCGACCTGACCCGGTTTTTTAGGGTCGAGGACCCGTAAATCGACCCGCGACCCGAAATGACACGTTATTTTAGGGTCGATGGTTAAAAAAAACAATGATAAATTAAGAATATTAATAAAATATTAATATTTTTATATTATATTTGAAATAATAAATATAAAAAATATTTTTTTAATATTTTTATTAAAAAATTAATTTAAAAGTCAATTTTATTTATTAAATAATAAAATAATTATTAAAATAACCTGAAATTAAATCTCATCAATATCAAAATCGCGCCTATGATTCCATTTACGTAAACGAACTGTACTACTGAGTACTGACTGTACGAGGTTAGCGAGTATAGTGAAAATCGGTCATGAGACAGAAGAACGGGCAGTTTTTAAAGACCATAGCATAAAGATTACAATGCTTATCATAAACATACAACAGAATCGCCTGAATTTACATTCTGGCCCGGAAAATAGATATAGATACATCTATCTTTCACATACCTAAGAGGGAGCAAGTCGAGCAACCCAGTTAAGCCATCTATACACAACGGAATACAAACTAGGGCCGAGGCGCTCCCTACCATTATGCACATATGAGTGATATGACAATCTAAATCGCCTTATATCGAGTGATTAATTCCATAAAATGGCTCTACAGAATGAAAGACCAACACAGGAAATCCCAAAGTCAAGAAGAGAATTCAGCTGAAGATCAATGCTATGTTTATTAGCTTCAACTTTAACGACTCCAAATTGTCCAACTATATCCTGTAAAGCATCACAGAGACTTACAGAAAGTTACGAAAGCGTGAACAATGATGTAACTGGTATACGACACCAACCCAACCGTGCATGTGACAGCAGCAGTATCCATTTCCAGGAACAGCAATGCTGTGATCAACAGACACGTAAAAAACTATTTACATTACACACGTAAAGAACTATTTACATAAATAAATGATAAATGATAAATGATAAATACGGAAATTGTATAAATGGCCTCACCTGAAACCGTTTCTAACAGAATTGTTGACGACATTAATCGACATGGGGAGAACAATAAAATTACTGAACAATATAACATAACTGAAGAAAAAGAGTCGAGTGTTAAGTTCCAACAGTTAGTTAATCTGCCCGAATGTCAGCAGAGGGTATATGTTGGAGCAGAGCAGCAAGGGGGTCATTTGAATCTTGGAATCTTCGAGCTATACGTAAACACTTCCGCACCTCCAGAAACTGCAAGGAGGTGAGGTCCCCCAATATATCTGCATTTAGTTTGAGCTTCCTGCAGTTACGTATGCGAAGGGATCGAAGAGACGACGAGCATCTTATCATATCAGGGAGGGATGTAAGATGCTGACACCCTCTAAGTTCTAAGTTTTCAAGGGAGTTTAAATATTGCATCCCCTTTGGCAGCTTTTTCATCTCCAGATCTGATAATATTAGGGTTCGAAGTCTTCCTCCAATGGATCTCCACGGCATCCCCTCATCATCATCATCATCATCATCATCATCATCATCATTATCATCTTCTTCTTCTTCTCGTTCGGTTGTTAATTCTAGAGATTGAAGTACTCTCATAAGGGATTTCAAATGGGATATCAATGGCGTCACATTATTGCCATCTCCTTCTTCTACTTGTGCTCTTACCGAGAATGTCAATTTGGGGAGTCCACATAAATATAGTGAATCCAAAGCTGTTAGATGCTCCCACCCTGCTCCTTCAAGTGACCTCAACCTATTACAATCCATAATTGTAAGGCTCCGAAGGGAAGAACAACCCTGCAATGTCTCCCCTACTTCTGACAAACTCTCTATTTCATCATTTCCAGTTATACAAATGCTAGTTAGACCTTCCATATTCAATGATTTCAGGTAATCAAGGTCGCTTAATTTCACTTCCTTTAATTTGATTGAGTCATTCTCCTTACCCAAACTCGTAATCCGTAATTTTTTGTTCACGCCTTTCAAAGTCAGCATTTCCAGGCTTATACAAGCAGGAAATGATGTCAGCTTTTCACACCTGTAGATGTCCAACACAGAGAGCCGGGGAAAACAGGGTTGTGAACTATTGTTGCACTCTCTGTCTTCCCCTCCCCACCACCCTCTCAGCTCCTTCATATCAGAAATTTCAAGTCTCTCAAGGGAAGGGAAAAACAGCGGTGTGCAACTGCTTTTATGGGTAGAATCCTCTATGTACTCCAATTTGTCCAAACAGTTAAGTGAGAGTAACTTGAGATGGAGTAAAGTGCTTAAACAAGGCAAATGCAACAAGTTGGAACACTTGTAAAGATGAAGCAAGACAAGATTTGGCAGAAACATGGCCCAATTATCTCCCCACCACCTTGATGGAAGTGAAGCGTCACGGTACTCCCACAGTGAGAATCCCTTCAGAGACGGAGGTGGCTCCAAATTTTCAAGCAATTTTTCGTGGTTTTCACACCTTGACAAGTGTATGTTTAGTACCTCAAGATGTTTCATACTTTTCAAATATCCTTCCCTACTTTCCACGGCACCCTTGAAGTTTTCAGTGAATCGAATCCAAAGGTCCCCTCTTAGATTCTTCAGTTTTTGAAGATTTTCTAGCACTTCGAAAGAACTTTCCTCGCTTGCAACAAACTGTGTAAGAACACATAGGCAACTCAATTTGTCTAGACTTGGCGGCATGTGACTCAACTTACGACAGAAAGATATATCCAATTGCCTAAGATTTGCCAATTTGGCCAAACCCTTCGGCAACTCTACCAAACCTGAACAGCCCTCAAGATCTAAGGTTTGCAGATTATACAACTTTGTGATTGAATCAGGCAGCACTGCTAAACGCTTATTATGAGATAGATCAAGATACCTTAAATGCAACAGTTTACCTATTGAATTTGGCAACATCTGGATGTCTAAGTCATGCAAATCTAGTGTCCTAAGAAAATTCCAATTTTCTACCAGTTTAGCTACCGGAAAGTTGATCTCAAACCCATTTCGGACATAAGAGCGGATCTTACACTTTGAAAAGACGCTAGTGTTACATTTACTTCCTATGTGAAATATGTGATGAGCCTCATCTCCCACATTGGTTTGGATAGAATTTACAGCAAGAACACCCTTTCCTGCTACCTTTTTAGCAACATCGTGAATCAAGTCATGGATTTTGAATGATTCTACCCCTCCAAATGCATCCTTTTTTACATCTTGAAAAAAACATCTCCGTAACAGGATTGAGAAATACTCCTCCCCAACATCTTCCATGCTCTGACCTACATCAGATGGACCTATGTATCCTTGTGCCATCCAAAGCCTAATCAACTTCTTCTTCTTTATTACGAGATCCTTGGGGAACAATGCGCAATAGGTAAAGCAAGTCTTTAATGGAGATTCAAGATTATCATAGCTAAGTTTCAGGATGGACATAATCTTATTATCTCCATCATTAAGCTTGGCTAACCCGTATTCTTGAATGAATCTCCATTTACTTTCATTTTGCCCGTATAAAAGCGTGCCCACAATTTTAATAGCGAGAGGAACATTAGAGCATTGCTCAACAATCTTCTGACCAAGCTTAATTAATTCAGAAGAATTAACATCATTTTGACTCCTCTTTTCCCCAAACGCTGTCATCTCAAATAAACGCCATGAGTTTTCAGGAGACAAACCTTCTAGCTCATATATATGTTTCTCATCAACCACCATTGCAGTCCTTTCAGAACGCGTGGTTACCAAAACCCTACTTCCTCCTCCACAACTCATTAAGAATTTTCTTAAACCAAGCCACTTTTCACGACCTTCATTCCATACATCATCTAAAACTATCAAGCATCTCTTCCCTCCTAGAAAACCTAGAAGTTTCCTTTGTACCAAATCCAATGATAAACCATCATGTTTGTCACCAGACGCTGATTCTAGAATCCTAGCAAGAATTGTTTTCACGTCAAAATCCTCCATATTTTCATCAGACACACAAGTCCATAACTTCAAAGGAAACTCGGTTCTAACTTTCTCATCATTAAACACAAGTTGGGCAAGCGTAGTTTTCCCCAACCCTCCGACTCCCACTATAGAGAGGAAAGAAACTCTATCTTGCAAACCAGGATCTAAAAGCATACGGACAACCTTACTAAGATCACATTCTCTCCCAACAACCTCATCCGAATAGACATAAGAACAAGTCTCCTCCCTTCTCTCCCTAATAGGTTGGGAGTCAACACTAAACCCAAATGTGTTATGATTAATAGCAATACCAGCCAGTTTCTTCCTAAGTTTCTTAACCTCACGAGACATAGAAATTGCGACACTAAGGCTATTTTTCTTGGAAGAAAAGAAGTCGTGTACCTTTTCAGATAGCTTAGCATCCTTGTTGTGTTGCTTAAGCTTAGCAAGAGTAAGAAACTCATCGAACAAATCATCAGCATCATAAACAGCATCTTTGAGCTTCCAAATATAGTGTTGTGCATCATGGGTGAGTTGATCCTTAGACTCAGCATCAAGGAGGACATTCCTGATGGTAGTAATGGTGTCTTTGAGGTCGTCAAGCTGAGATTTGTAGCCCCATATTGAGC
>JAOWBH010181216.1:0-18676 GCA_028566215.1 Silene coronaria
GCATAACTTAATCCTCTTATTAATACCGGGTATTACAACGACTGTCAATGTTTGCTCCTGAGGGGTAATGGTCTTCTTTGGGGTTGAAGACTCTTCTTACCTAATCTTGCTTGGAAGGTTGGATTTCATTTTAATCTAAATGTGTGGACTTCAAAATGAGTTAATGGCAAAGTACCAAGGCCAAGGGATGCTACTATGCATAACGCTTCGCCCTCTCTTCGGGACCTTGAAGTGAGACATCTTATGCTCATGGATTTTTCGAATATGGAAAGGATTCATGCTTTCTTTGATTGTGATACTGCCAACCATATTCTAGCAATTCCATTCCCAAATATAAGCGCTTTAGATTATTGCTTCTGGGCTCACTCAAGAGATGGAGTATACTACGCTAAACAAGGGTACAATATTGCAAATCATAGGCTCATTGAAGAAAAATGGACTGAAAAGGATAAAACAAGACTTTTTGATGGGGGAAGAAAGTTTATGAAGAAGAGTTTATGGTACTTAAAGGGTCCTTCGAAATGGAAGATACTGATTTGGAAAATTATGACTGACACTTTACCTTTGGGAGCGGAATTACAAAAAAGGAACATTGCAAGTCAGCTTCATTGTCGGTTATGCGAAAATGAAGGAAGTATTGAAACCACTGACCACCTTTTTAGAGTCTGTCCTATATCTTCAGCTTCATCATTAGGAATGAACACCTATAGTGATAGATGTGTGACGGTTAAGCAGTGGATCGTCAATAGGCTTCTCTACTTATCTGGACATAAGGACAATGATTTCTTGGTTTGTTCCTTCATTTACCTAGTACATGCAATTTGGGTAGCAAGAAACAAAATTATCTTCTCTCGTGATCAGGTCAGTATTATTGAAATTATTAAAATGTACGAATCAAAGCTAGACACTTCACTCGATGCTCTCACTTCTGTAATGGATACGAATCGGTCATTACATTATATAGAGGATGACAATGAACGTATTATTACAAGAATTAAAAAGAGAGAGTGGAACAAATTTTTTGGGGAATCGTCAAATTGTGAAACAAGATTCAACTGACCTTTTCACTGGAATTGGATGGTGTGTCTCTTCTTTAGATAGCTTTTATACTGAAAGATTCGTCGGAAATAGGTTTCATTATTCCACTCTAGCTGAATCAGCGGAGCAAGCAGAGGCAATTGGCATTAGGCAGACCCTTATTTGGGCGAAGGAGTCGGGTTTTCTTCATCTGGCTATTTCTTCGGATTCTCTTCATCAAACCCGAACACCTCGACAACTTCAAAAACATCAGCCGACATACAAGGCGGAGCAGGAGGGACTAAACGTTGCGTTTTGTTTGACGGGTTGATAAACACACAGTTTTCTTAGAGAAGTCAATAACGAGGAGAACACCATGGACACTTCCGGTTATGTGAACAGGGGGGCAGTGAGGGAGGTTAATTAGAGAGTGGTTTACCGTATTGAAGCTAAGTTTGACAGTGGAAATGGCGGAGGAGACGAAGGAGTTCGTAGAGAGGATGATGTTGATGGTGGGGGTTAGAGATTAGGGTTCGATGAAGATGGTGTTTGATGAACATTGAGGAAGTAATTATGGAGTTCCATGATTTTGAGACACATTTGAAACGATGAAGGGATCTTACAGGGAGTTTTGTGAGGATTTCAGTGATGAGTTCTAATGGTAGAGATGCTGCCATTTTTAGGGGTTTTGAGTTTCTTCTTCACTGTTACTTCAATTTCAATTGGGAGTGCTTATAATCGGACAATGATAGGGTAGAACTCGCAATTGGCCTGGGTCATTGACATCGGGTTTTGGGCGGGTTAATTTTGTTTCGGATTTATAAGAACTCAGGCCAGAGTGGGTCATTTGACTCCTTTCATGTTCAATCATTTTCAAGTGCGTTGTTATGAAGTTATTCAAGGACATAAACATGTATGCGATTTTGATAGGAATATAGGATCATGTCTAACTCTAGTGCAAGTCGTTAAATAATTCGAGTCGGGTCAATTTTACCAGATCTTCTTGGTGGTAACGAGTTACATCGAGAATAATCGATGTGTTTGATTTTAAGAAAATCATGGGTTGGGTTGGAATTTGACTCTCCTTTTAATGAGATTTTAACATCTGGTCATGGCCTCTTAGGGGTTGAGATTAGCTGATAAGCCATAAGAGGGGGTGGTCATCAAATTTAAATCCTCCCAGAACATAATATTTACGTTAATCGTTTTGTTAGCACTTGAAAAACACAAGAACTACGAAATATCATGATTTTGTAGAAAATTAGATTTGTTTGGTTGCGGTATTTTTTTTTTAAAAGGTAGAAATCAGAACTTCCTAAAAAATTTCAATGCACGTACAATGTGGGAAATGGCTACTATACCTAATCTAAAAAAGTACAAATCGATTAAGACGAACGGTTAAGCTAGCCAAATTTCAAAATTCTTGTGGAATAACCAGTTCATATTGAAAAGATGATCGATCATCCTGACGTTCGAGTGGCTTAGCTCGTGGACTGTAGATGACTGAACCGGTTCGTAAAGCCTTGTGAATCACCTCAGTCAAAGCTCAGTTAGTCGATCCGAGCTTTAACATTTTCTAGCTCGGAGAGTTCAGACCGGAGTATGAGCTCAAGCCAAAACTTCGGAGCCAAATCCGAATCTACCATAGCTCGAGACAAATCGGATGGGTTACACCCTAGTTGTGTGGAAAGAGAAGAACTGGACCTACGTACTTGGCCCATGAAAATCCAACTCCAACCCAAGCCCCCTTTGATTGTCTCCTTTAACAATCCAACTCCAGACCCCTTTGATTGTCTCCTTTAACAGTAACTAGGAAAACATATAATTCAAGTCAAGCAACGCGTTGACTGGAGATGGATGTGGGCACGCTAGTCGTGGGCAAGCGCGCTCTAGCATGGCCGATGGCCCATTCTAGCACGACACAAGATTGACACGGCCAAACGACAACACGACAATCGACAAGCCATTCCGACACGACACAAAACACACCTTACCTTTATGTGGCCGGGCCATGCCATTTTTCTCATCCACACACGTTGGGATGGCATGAGGCACAGCTCGGCACAACCTACTTTCATCTCTAGCCTTGACACAAGCAAACAATGACTGATAACTCCATTCAACTATCACCCTCCTATTTTCCAAATGAGCAACTACTAAATGGGTATTGAAAGCTGACCGTTGCAGATGGCAGACGCAGTATGGAACGTGATGTAAAGGTATAGCAGGCTGCATTAACGCCTTTATACTACACTGGCTTAACTTGAAACAATAGCACCACAATCGGGAATGATGTCCTTCCCGTTCATGTTGGGAAGCCACTCGAGAACATGAAAGGTAATTTAGTAGTGTGTAAGCCTACAAATTCATACAATATGTTATGGATGAAACTGTGGACGATTCAGTGTTATTGGAGACGAACGACAAAGAAGACACTGCACGTAGCTATCCGATTTGGGTATACTGAAGTTGTTCACGAGTTTCTAGAAAGGGACGAGGTGGTTAGGGTCCTATATAAAGCTAACAACGACATGGACACGATTTCACACGATGCAGCTAGGGCTGGTCATGCTATAATCGTAAAAATCCTGATTGTGCAAGCTTCCGATCTCTTGCAATTTGAGCTCGATCAAATGCCTAATAAGTTTGGTCATTTGGTACCATTGCTGGACTTTCAAGTCTTGCCGCCCTAGCCCACAGAGGTCCTCTCGGCCAAACCACTCTTCATGCAGAGGTCCTCTCGGCCAAACCACTCTCCATGTAGCGGTCATGTATGGAAACAGAGGTGAGAAAGTTGTAAACCAGATTGTAGAATTTGCTGAATGTTGCAGTTAATATTTACTTTTATTACTATTTGTTGAATGTTGCAGATAATATCTAATAGTTCTTGAATGAAATGCATTAGATATTGTGGATCAGAGTGGAAAATTGGAAATTGACACGAGCAGTAGCGGTTCCCTAATAAAGATTATGAACGACTGTGGTCAAACCCCATTTCACTGTTGGGTTACTAGGAATGTCCAGAAACAACGAACAATTTTGCGAGCCCTTCTAAATCAAGGTGGTCAGTACAACCCAGCAGCATACATCCAAGATAATAAGGGGCCAACCGCCCTTCACATTGTGATCCTCAACGCCACCTTGAAACCGGTAAAGAGGCATATATGTTCCTATCCACTGAGATGGTGGACAATAAAGAATAGAACATGGTGCATCTTGTAGCCAGTATTGGGCGTCTCAATCTTTATGAATAGTCCCTAAACAAGGTACCCAAGTCTGATGGGCTCGTCAATGAGATACACAGTGAAGAAAATATCCCTTTACATGTTCTTGCTGCTTCCAAGCAATTTAAGAGCAAGGGATATCATTTCATTCTGCTAACGACAACTTTGATCATATCATTGTAAGTTTACTAACAGTTATGACCTTTGCAACTTTTAATACTTTGTTGAAGATGTCAATTTTTTAAGAGGGGAGGAGAGTAAGAATATTACTGATAATTATATGTAGACTAGATTCATGAAACTGAACTAGACCCTCCCTAAGGGAAGGTGAATAAACAATGGTGATGAAAGACGGGAAGAAGTTGAAAGAGAAGAGACAATCAACAATGTAAGCAGAGTAAAAAATGAAAGAAGAAAGAATGAATTACCTCCAAAAATAGGGAGACTCGGCTGATAGTAGCAGCCCTGATAGTAACAATATCCTTCACAGTACCAGGAGGACTTGATCAAACTCCTGAGGGTGACAATATAGGCATGGCAGTGCTCACTGAGAAGAAATCATTCATCACTATAATGATATCAGACACAATAGCCTTTATCTCTCTAGAATAGCTGTGATTTGTCACTCTGCGATTGCAGGAGAACAGGATATGACGACTGTTAATAAATGTCCATGATTGCCTCATCGTTGGTAGCTTTGGTTGTGGCATTGAGGTCTACATTATCTGCTATGGCAGACCTTTGCCAATATCATCCTAATAATCTATTTCATCCTCATTGTCTTTCACACATGTATATTTAGACGAGGTTACTGGACATTATGGAACAACTGGACCAAAGATAGCAAGGGTATTCTTGTCTGTTAAAGATACTTGTGCATGTGTTGTACTACAAACCAGAATCTAGGCATCAAACCACCTTGTTGTGTATCTTGTTAATTCAAGTCCTTATTTGTACCTTGTAATTTAAGTAATGTTCTTTAAACTGAACTCAAAATACAAATCCAAGCGTCTCGTTTTAGTCTTTTAGAATGAAATTTTCTAAGGCTGTATGAAGTTGACTCTCTCTCCTCTTTACCTATGTGGCTCATGTTTTTTTTTTCATGAAATTAACATGGTAACACAGTCATTGGTTAGACCATGTTTTGATAACTGTAACCAGGACTTCATTGGCAGCTGGTGATTCATACACTCAGGTGCCTCAGTTTGCGCCTTGTTATGGACCAAAGAAAAAAAAACTCAAACCCATATAAATATCAGCTGGTCTCCCTTAAAACGACCATATCAGTCTTGAGGGTAAAATGGGTTAAATATTACCCATTATAGATAAAAGGGACAAGAGATTGCCCTTGCCTAGGCATTTTGCGTTTTGTCTCCTCTATTTGACCCAGACAATGTAAACCTATTATTCGTCCAATATATTCTGGATGAAAGGGTAAGCGATTCAGTAGAATTGGAGACACCCCATTACACCTAGCTGTCCGGTTTGGTCATACCAATGCTGTTCAAGAGTTTCTAAAACGGGCTGAGGTGTTCAGGCTCCAGAATAAAACTAACAATAACATCTGTTAGATCAATATCCTATAAAGATAAACATATAACCACCACCATTATGAAATATCAAATTATCATTCCAAAATCACATTCTACAAAAACACAGTGTACTTTCCAATGTTAATTTTATAGCATGCTGAACTACTTTCTTTTAAGCCGATCTCTTATAATAAAACCTTCGATTATACGAGGAGGAAATAATTTTACCAAGATAAAAACAAGTCTTATAATAATGCAAAAACAAAGCCTTACATTCCCAGCAAATGACAATGCAACTACCTCCAGGAGTACATGCACAATATAATTAAAGTTTGCATTTGAAGAGTTGATGATACGGCCATCAATGCACTTGGTTCGATGAGAGAGAACGATGTTGTGCTTACAGTTGGAATCGACACTTCGTTGGGTTCAATGGCGCATTGCGTGTGCATGGTAAATGGGTTGTGTCCGTTTAAAACCGAGCAACCATATTATCTTTTCTTACAGCAAATAAAAGGGGTCAAGGAGATTTATTGCCCAATTTAGTTTAATGCCTTTTAATCCAATTTATGTAGTCTTTATTTGCTATAATTAGGGGCCTTAAGTAGCAGGTTTTATTGGCCGTTAATAGCTAGTTTATTGCTTTCATTAGGGACTTACGAAGAGCCAAAAACGGCTGCTTCCTTGGCTGTTTAAAAGCCTTCGTTTGTTTGTAATTCCATTCATTCAGAAAAATATAATCAAAGCTCACAAAACTTGCTTGTTAGCAAACTAATTTCCGTTTTTGTTCAAACGTGCTTTTGAATAATTACTTGTTCAATCTCAATAGGTCTTGGGTTCGATCGCTATTGTTGGATTACAGGTCTAATTCAACAAATATCTAATCAAATTCGTACCATTTGTGGTATAAGAGCGCTAGACGCTCTTGATTTTCATAAATCGAGACGATCCTAGTTTCGTATTTGTAACACAAAAAAAAAATAAAAAAAATAATACACAATGTAAACCAAAAAAAATAAGGGAAAACAATGGCAGAATATGATGAGGAGTCCTTACTCAATTAGGTTCAGGAAATGCTTTGAGGACAGCCAACGGGGTTCCGTTCTAGACCAAAGCAAGACGAATTTAAGGTCTCAGAACTCCCGGAAATCACAGGAGGCACCAACTCGGAGAATTACTTGGAATGGGAGCGGAAGATCGAACGGATGTTCGACTTTAAAGACCTCAGCGATGAAAAGAGGTGTAAATACCCCATCTTGAAATTGGGGAAGGGCGCTTCCTTATGGTTCGAGGGGCTGAAGACCAAGCGTGCTCGGGCTGGGAAAGATCAGACAAAATTTCGTCTTGGGAATCCCTAAAACGCAAACTCCGAAAAAGGTATGTCCCAATGACCCATAGAATAGCTACCTATTGTAAAATTGCCGAGTTTAGACAAGGAAAATTAAGAGTGGGTGAATACATCGATGAATTCGAGTATTTGTCCTTGATGGGGGAATTGGAAGAAATTGAGGAGCAGAAAATGTCGAGATTCTTACGAGGTTTGAATTATAATATTTCTAGCGTCGTAGAATTGTACCCTTATTCCGATTTCGATACATTGTGTGGGCTTTGTCTGAAACTCGAGTCTTAGGGCAAAACAAAGTATGGGGGAGGGTCGAGTACGGATTATGGTAAGGCCAAAACCTAGTCTAAACCCGAGTCACCGTTTAAACATACTACCCCTGCGTCTAGTAGCAACCCCAACAAAAGCCCTAGCCGTAGTGACACCACGGTTACCCCTAAGTTGTCTGCTGCGGTAAAGGAAACCAACCTCTCCAAAGTAAGATGCTTCAAGTGCCAGGGGTTCGGACACTACCAAAATTCTTGTCCCAATAAACGAGTGGTTACCTTGAGGGAAGCTCTTGATTATCGTGAGGAGTTGTGTGAGGAGGAGGAGGAGGAGAGGTTGGGAGATGTCTTTGTATTTAAGGAGGGCAGCGAAGAGGAAGAAGTTGAGGGATACGAAGCTCCCATTTATGATACGGGTTTGGTTCTTAGAACCCTCCAAGCCAATACTGTACCCGTTGATTCAGACCAACGTAGCCAGTTATTTCATACAAAATGCCAAGTTGGGGATAGGCGGTGTAGTGTGATTATTGACGGAGGTAGTTGTACCAACGTAGCCTCAAGCGAGATGGTGTCAAAACTGGGTTTGGTCACTACAACTCATCCTAAGCCTTATTCCCTTCATTGGCTCAATGACGGTAATAACGTGAAAGTGACTCGTCAAACAAGGGTGGGATTAACTATGGGCTCTTATGAGGACGCGGTTCTTTGTGACGTAATTCCCATGGATGCGTGTCATAATTTGTTGGGACAACCTTGACAATTTGATCGGGATGTTACACATAGGGGAAGGAGCAATGAATATGAGTTGAGGGATAAGGGTAAGAAGATAATTTTGAAACCCATGTCCGCGCAATTCGGTCCATGAGCATCAAACCGAAGAAGGGTTCAAGCTATGCCATGCTAATCAGTGAGCGAGAAATTGAGCAAGTGTTGGGTCAAGAAGAAATGGTGTACCTGCTCATTGCCAACGATGAGACGTCCCCGGGTCAGTTTATGGAAAATGGCAGCCCCATTGCCGAGTTATTAATAGAGTATAAAGATGTGTTTCCCGATGATTTACCACCCGGCTTACCTCCCATTCGTGGTATTGAACACCAAATTGACTTGGTTCCAGGAGCCTCATTGCCGAATAAGGCTGCCTACCGTTGCAAACCGGAGGAGACCAAAGAGTTACAAAGCCAAATCGATGAGCTTATGAGTTGGGGTTTTGTCCGGGAAAGTCTAAGTCCTTGTCCTTGTGCCGTGCCCGTCTTGCTCGTACCTAAGAAGGATGGTTCATGGTGTATGTGTGTTGATAGTAGGGCAGTTAATAACATCACCATCAAGTATCGTTTCCCAATTCCGAGACTTGATGATATGTTAGATGAGTTACATGCTTCCGTTGTGTTTTCAAAAATTGATTTGCGGAGTGGCTACCATCAAATTAGAATGCGTAAGGGAGATGAGTGGAAGACGACTTTTAAAACGAAGCATGGGTTGTATGAATGGACCGTCATGCCTTTTGGTCTCAAAAATGCTCCTAGTACGTTTATGCGGTTGATGAACGAGGTACTAAAACTGTGTTTGGGCAAATTCGTTGTGCTCTATCTCGATGATATTTTGATATATACTAAGAGCGTGGGAGATCACTTGGATCATTTAAGGCGGGTTTTCGACATCTTGCGGGCTCAAAAACTTTATGGGAAGCAAGAAAAGTGCTCATTTCTTGTCGACAAGGTGGTGTTCTTGGGCTACGTGGTCTCGGCAGCAGGGTTTTCAGTGGACCCATAAAAAATAGAAGCGATTAAGACGTGGCCGAGTCCCAAAATAGTCAGTGAGGTGTGGTCATTTCACGGTCTGGCCTCGTTTTATAGGCGATTTATTCGAGATTTCAGCTCCATTACTAGCCCAATTACCAATTGCTTGAAGAAGGGTTCGTTTTCATGGACTAAAGAGGCTCAAGAAGCGTTCGAAACAATCAAAGCGCATTTGTGTACTACTCTTATTTTGGCCCTGCATGATTTTTCTCAACCATTCGAGGTCAAATGCGATGCTAGCGGTGTGGGAATATGTGTCGTGTTAATTCAAGGTAAGCGACAAATAGCTTATTTTTCCGAAAAGTTAAGTGGTACTCGTTTATTATTGCACCTACGACAAATAATTCTACGCTATTGTTCGAGCTTTGAGTCATTGGAGCCATTATTTGCTTCCGAGTCATTTTGTATTACACTGCGATCATGAGTCATTAAAATATATCAATGGTCAACAAAAGTTAAGCCCGAGACATGCCAAATGGGTCGAGTGTTTGCAATCTTTCCATTTTTCCTCAAAATACAAAGACGGTCGCAGCAATGTCGTAGCCGACGCATTATCACGCGGGTATGCTCTATTGTCTTCTTTAGATATCGTCTTCTTGGTTTCGAGACTTTGAAAGATTATTATCAAGGGGATGGCGAATTTGGTGCGTTGTTTGAGAAATGTGCGATTGGTGCATTTGAGGAGTATATTATTCAAGACGGGGTCCGTTTTAAGGCAGCCGTCTTTGTGTGTCTAAGCATCCTATTCGGGAATTACTAGTTCAGGAGGCTCATGGTGGGGGTTTGACTGGCCATTTCGGCATAGCTAAGACATTTGAAGTGTTGCGGGAGCATTTCTTTTGAGGGAGACGTAACGAATATTGTGGGCAAGTGTGTAACGTGTCATATGGCCAAGAGCTCTTTCAAACCAGGCTTGTATTCTCCATTGCCGGTCCCTACTCGTCCTTGGGAAGATGTGTCCATGGACTTTATAGTGGCTCTACCTCGTACCCAAAAGGAATAAGGACGCTATCATGGTGGTAGTGGATAAGTTCTCGAAAATGGCGCATTTTGTTGCTTGTCATAAAACCGACGATGCAAGTAATGTGGCGGATTTGTATTATCGAGAAGTTGTGCGTCTTGATGGTGTGCCCAAGACTATTGTGTCGGATCGTAATTCTTAAGTTATTTTTGGAATACATTTTGGAAGAAGGTAGGAACCAAGCTACTTTTTAGCACCTTGCATCACTCTCAAACGGATGGGCACACGGAGGTTACAAAACGGACCCTAGGTACGTTGTTACGTGGGCTGGTTAGTCGTACTCAGAAGGATTGGGATATCAAGCTCGCTCATGCCGAGTTTGCTTATAACCGGTCACCAACTTATGCTACGGGTCATTCACCATTTGAGGTCGTGTACGAATTAATCCCTATTTGCCATTGGATTTGATTCCGTTACCTAAAGACGAGTTGGTCCATAAGGATGCCGAGGCTAAACTGCAATCCATGATGAAGTTGCAGGCATTCACCATTTGAGGTCGTGTACGAATTAATCCCTATTTGCCATTGGATTTGATTCCGTTACCCAAAGACGAGTTGGTCCATAAGGATGCCGAGGCTAAACTACAATCCATGATGAAGTTGCACAAACAAGTCCGTGACCGTATTGAAGCTATTAGTGCCACTTATCAGCAAAAATCAAATAAGGACATGAGGTCTCGTTTGTTCAAAGAAGGCGATTTGGTGTGGGTCAATTTAAGGAAGGAACGGTTTCCGAGTAAACGAAAGAACAAGCTTAGAGCCGAGGGTCCATACAAGGTGATTTCACGTGTGAATGATAATGCATACAAAGTCGAGCTACCGGTGATTATGGGGTCCATGCTACTTTCAATGTGGGCTATCTTTCACTCTATCTTGATGATGACGGTCTTTCCGTTTTTGTTCAAACGTGCTTTTGAATAATTATTTGTTCGATCTCAATAGGTCTTGGGTTCGATCGCTATTGTTGGATTACAGGTCTAGTTCAACAAATATCTAATCAAATTCGTATCAGTTGAACAATTAATTAGTGTGTAGCTAAGTTTGCATGGCGGAATTACCGGGCAAAATCTCCTTTGGCATAGACCTCATTTTCTATATTGTGAGTTTGTGACAATCGACAAATATATCACTTACAGTTTATTAGTTGCATGCCAAAGGTGATTCTACCCAATTATGCATCCATGCATTTTTAACCATGATTTTGTGACCCTAAACTTGTTAGTGTATTTATACAATATCCTTACTCCTTAGAACACACATATTCCACAACACTCAAATCAACAGCAATTTAATCTACACATTGTTGAACACAAGTCTGTAAAATCAATTTATCAAAAAAAAAAAAAAAAAAAAAAAATCTAGGAACTTTTACATTTGCTGATAGCACATTTTTTTTGAAGGGAACATATACTGACGGCACATTCTCTACTTGCTTCATGCATGCTAAGGTCCTAGAAAATGTGCTCGTTTAGACTAGTTTTGAGGCCGATATGTCATCCATATAATCTTGATAATAAATCTTGGCGCAACATATCTTATACTCCCTCCTTTCCACTATGTTCTTCCCATTTTCATTCAATTGTGAGGAGTATTATATTAAAATGGGAAGAACATTTTGGAAAGGAGGGAGTAATTGTATATGAATACGAGTATATTTTAAGGCTATGAACAAGAATTATGTGGCACATTGACATCTTTAGGATCGAGATTGAATTGGGTAAATCATGCATTCGATAACAAGATTGTAAGGATTAGTAGGGGGCATATCATATTATGCAATATCTAGGAACACTAATCTCTTAGAATACAAACTCAAATTAGTCATTGTATAATATAAATGAGAGCACATATTATACATATCATTTAGCAATATCAATAATATTTATATTGTGCCATACAGCGTTTTTAGATAAGAACAATTGATCATGGAGAATCGAACTCATCATGTTGACATCAATTATGCAAAGCATATAGCTTAGATTGACCTCATCATGTTGACATCAATTCCGCAAAGCAAAAAAGGGGATGCATAAGCCGGTTAATCCTACTGAAAACTTACAGTTGTCACGGAAGCTGCAGAGATGCATTACATGGATATGTCTAATTGTCTACCATCAAGATCATACTACACCACCAGGCAATGAAGCTAAGTGAATTACAAGTTACGGAGTACTAATTATGTCCACCGAGAGTAGTACTCATCGGAAAACAAATCTCTACCAAGAGTTCTTTCAAAACAAAAGGCGAAGAAAAATAAAATTAACACCTGGCATAGCACACAATGTAGCCCCACCGTAGCCCAAGTGTAATCGCTCGCTAATAAGTATATGCAGCAATGTTCTTACCAGCTCCATCAGTCGCGACTCCTAGAAAACAGAGTACTTGCCTCATAAATCATGCAGATTACAAAAGACCAGTGCCAAAACCAGTAAACATGTTATCATTTAACTCATTGACATTTAGGCAAGATTTTCAAGTTCAAACTCAGCTAAGTTGATAAGAACACGTGATTTTTGATGAATATTAAGCTCAAATCTAATACTGAACTTATATGCAGAAATGCAGAAGCCAGAGGTGCTGGTAACGAGAGACAATGCTCTAATATTAAATGACGAGTATAATTTGTTTTCTCATCATGAAATACTGAGAAAAGATGGAGGCAAAGAATGTGATAACCAATTTCAAACGTACCTTACACAATTCTCAGGTTCCTTTAGTTGTCACAGCTTAAGCTTGAATCCAGAGGACAGAAAATCGTTCCTGAGGAAATAAAGGGCAATATTTAGGGGATGAATGTGCAAAGCAATGACTTCCAAGACCATAGCAATGTGTAGTAAAAGCCATATAGTGTAATAACGAGGAGAAATGCAAGGTCTAAATTACGATATTTTTGGTGAATGCTACTACAATTACACAGCCAATTCAGCAGCAAACTCTAGTAACACAAGATCTATTCAGCAAACAATATATTTCTACTCTGAATAAGGGTAATTAAGAAGTATCAGCGATCAATTGAAATTAAGAAGTAAATCAGCGATCCATTGTGTCTTAAGCCAAGTATTGTGCGGAGTATTATCTCAGTGCCTCAATGCTCCTGGCGGTGTTGGGGGTCGAATGTATGTAGCATTAAACCCTATGTTAAAAGCAAGTAGACAGTGTTTCCAAATTATCCATGATGAAACATGTTAGAATGCATCGACAACGTGCTACTCTATGAACTAGGAAGCATGAAGAGTTTAACCTATTTTTGCTCTGCTAGAACCACAACATACAAGTCCTGCAATTCATAGAAACACAAGACTACAAATGGAAACATAATAGCAAAAGATATAGTTTTTACTTCTCAATGGTTTTCTTCTTGGACACCACCTTGTTATTCATAACGGAAACAAGGCTCTCCACATAGGTAAAAGCCATAAAAGGCAAATCCTCAACTCTCAACCCTTGAACCGGAACTCTCTCAAACCTTTTAGTCACCAAATCATACCAACCGAAACAAATATTATCAACCTCAATCAACACACTACTCATGTCTTTCGAGTAAGTAACAAGCCTAAGAAACATGCAATGCATACAAATCTCATTCTTTCGAATCCTAAACAGCTTAACCCATTTACAGTCTTTCATTTCCCACACATCCGCGTATAAAAAACCACGGTTGTAAACCGGGTTGCCCGTGAACTTATCCAGGTCAACCTTATGCTCAAGGTAACTCACAAGCAAGCACAAACACCCGCGCAAACTTGTAAAAGTCATCATACCACTATTGTTATCAAACTCGGGAAAATCCACAAGAGAAAACGTACTAGTCCTAAGATTAAAACATTTCAAAACCGACTTAGAATCCCTCGAAACCACGAGAAAACACAATGTCTGATCAACAGTAACAGCATTGGCCTGCCGAAGAGAATATAAGACGGTGTCATCATTAAACAATTCCCACGAGTCATTCCGCATACTATAAACAGACGTCTCCCTATACAAACCGTAATCTCCGTAATCGTCAAATTCGAACAAATTCCACTGAACCAACCTAACAACCTTGTAATCATCCGTATCGCTATCATACCCAAACCCGAACACCTCAGCAAACCCGAAATCACGAGCCGGTTTATGAGACGGAGCAGGAGGGACTAAGCGTTTTGTTTTGTTTGACAAGTTGAATAAACACACGGTTTTCTTAGAGGAGTCAATAATGAGGAGAACACCATGGACGCTTTCGACTATTTCGACACCGGGACAGTGAGGGAGGTTATTTAGAGGATGGTTTACGACATCGAAGCGGAGTTTGATATCGGAAATGGCGGAGGAGAGGAGGGAGTTTCTGTTAAAGATGATGATGTTGTTGTTGAAGTTGGTGTTAGAGATTAGGGTTTGATGGAGATGTTGTTTGATGAATTTTGAGGAAGTGATTATGGAATTCCATGTTCTTGAGACACATTTGAAACGATGAAGTGATTTTACAGGGAGTTTTGTCAGGATTTCTGTGATGAGCTCTAATGGTAGAAAAGATTCCGCCATTTTTGGGGGGTTTTTGAGTTTCTTCAGACTATTATTGGAATTTCACTTGGTATGCGGGTCAGGTTGAATATGTTAGGTTCAATTTGGGTCTTGGTTATGCGAGTCGGGTTATGAGGGCATGATCATTCGGGTTGGATCAGTTTTTCAAGGGCTAAGTCAGGTTGAATAAGGTGGGTCACTTCAAGTTTCAGATCAGATTCGAATCCTCAATTCGGATGTAGATCGGTTTACTCGGGTCAGTTTTGCCGGATGAGCCGATTGTCAACGACTTATATCGATATTAGCCGGTGTGTTTGATTCCAAGAAAATCATGGGTTGTGATTTGGCTCTTATTTCAATGGGTTTTAACATCTAATCATGGTTTTACTTATGGGTTGGGACTTCGGATTATGTGTTTACTGCACGAAAAGTAGATTATAAGACGTTTTATAGATCTCAAAAAATAAAACGATCCGAATGATCATACCCTTTATGCACCCGAATATGATTTAAATTTAAACCGCAACTTGTCTTAGGGGTTGGAGTTACAAGTTACGAGTCTTAAGGCCTTACGAAAAGTAAATTATAGGTGCTTTTCTACCTGGTAAAACAAACACGATCCGAATAATAAGATCCTTTATGCACCCGAAGAAGATCTAAATTTAATCCACAACGCATAATAAAAAGAATGCTTATGCTGCCAAAAACAATCATATAGCTAAGACTAAAACATCATATTCATTCCTTCACAAGGTGTTTACGTTAAAGTCATTTGGTTACCACTTGAAAAACACAGTACTTCGAAAATCTCATAATTTCCTAATTTATAAGAACTTGGTTGTTTAGTTGCCATATTTTTTTTAAGAAGGTAGAAATTGGAAGTTCCCATAAACTTTTAATGCGACGATGCCTATATAATATGGGAAGTGACTATTATACCTAATCTAAATTTCAAACAAATTGGCTAAAAGATGAGCAATTAGACTACCCAAATTTCAAACAAGGTTCTGGCATTTATTGGTCCAATAATTAGTACACAATGAGAAGATAAGACCCATTAGAAATGAATGACTAAGAAAAAATATAATCCATTTCCCTTTAGAAATGAATGACTAAGAAAAAATATAATCCGAACTAGAGAAGGAGGTGGGCACGCGGATCATTGGGAGACCCAACACGCTCCAGCACGGCTTATAGCTCATTCTAGAACTAGTGGCCGACCTCGGGGCACTATTTTTTTTAAGGTGTTGATTTTCACAGTACACAATTTACTCATTATAGTACGCTTATGACCATTTTGCCGCCCTCATTTCATTCCACCAACATGAATCAATTGTACTACATTAGAAAAAGAAAAAAAAAAAAAAAAAAATTTAACTCCATACTACAGCAACCCACCCACCAAATTCCAGCCACTCTTACCACTTACCCTCCACCACCACCCACCGACAACTACCTCACTCCCTGCCAATAACCTATCCTACCACCGGCGACCCTCTCATTACACCACCTTTGTCAAACCTCACTCAACCCACTGCACGATCCCCTTCCTCACGTGAGCGCTGCATTAACTCTCCAACAATCCGTCATCAACATCGCTCCACCCCTCTGCACTCAAAGACCAATTCATATTATTCCTAACAAATCTTAAATGGCAAAACCCTAATCAAACTACCAATATCAAATTCAAAAGAAACGCAAAAGATTCGTTTGCTTGGTCAATAAAGAGTAATTTATGTATTAAGTGTTTGTTTTTTGATCGAATTAAGATTCATAATCAAAGCAATTTGATAGAATTAAGAGGATGTAGTGTTATAATTTGAGAGTTTTAGTCGAAGGGTATGTAAATGAAAAATATTGAACAAAATGTACTCTAATAAGTAAAAAACGCACTATGAAAATAATTGCATTTTTTTTTTCTCATTTTCAAATCTAAAGTATTCTTTATATTTTATAATTTATTTTTTCATAAGAAAAATGTTGAAAGGCAAAATAAAGGGAAAAAATGTTAGTCCTTTGTAAATTTTTCAAGTAAGTAGTGTGTTTGTTTTGTAACATTTTGAATTTAAAATAAACCTATTTAGTAGTGCATAATAATTTTTATCAAGTATTTCGTAATGATATGATAATATTTCTTATAACTTACATTAACAATTGACATTATGTATGTTCTAAAGTTCAAATTTTACTAACAACAATTTTTTATTATAGATAAAGAGTTAATGATGACCAAGTCAAAACAAAAACAAAAGTCGTTAAAAATGCTTCTCACGAGATTCGAACCCACAAGCAACCAGTTCAATTTGTGAGACTTTTACCAACCGAGCTACAATGCAATGGTGTACATATCAAACATAATAACTAAATATTTCTGGAAACTTATACGGGGCACGTACCCCCACAAGCCCCCACCTGAGTCTGCCACTGACTACAACGACACGGTATTGGCACGATCCGGCACAGCAAGACTCGATTCGCCATGTGTACTTGGCTGTGCTTGGGTAGAAGTTTGAGAAAGAAACGGCACGCTTGGGCACTCCCAATATACAAAGAAATAAGGCTAAAGTAGAGGAATTACTTGAGTACACCTAGGCACGGCACGCCACGCCATGCTACGGGTCAAGAGCTGTGCCTAAGCCCCCATTCCATTTCACCAGCACGACACAAAACCCGCCTTTTTGTGTTTGGGCCGTGCCATTTTCTCCTCCAAGTAAAGTGTGCCGAGTCTGCACGACCTACTTCCACCTCTAGACTTGACACAAGCAAACAATGACTAAGAACTCTATTCAACTCTACCCTCCTCTTCTGCAAATGAGCAACTACTAAATGGTACTGAACAACTGCTAGCCGTAGAGCATGGAGCATGATGTATAAGTGGCTGCATTAAACAGAAATGTCTCCAAACTATGCTGCTTAATTGAAAAGAACAGAAAACACCAGTCGGAAATAATGTCCTTCATGTTCATGTTGGGAAGCGACTTGACAACATCAAAGGTAGTTTAACAGAGAGTGTAAGCCTACCAATTCATCCAATTGGATGAAACTGTAGACAATTCAGTGTTATTGGAGACAAATAACAAAAGCGGCACCCTATTTCAACTAGCTGTCCGGTTTGGACATATCGATGCTGTTCAAGAGTTTCTGAAACGGGCAGAAGGTGGTGCATCTTGCAGCCAGTACAGGGCGTCTCAATACGTTTGAATGGTCCCTAAAAAAGGCATCTACGTGTGATACTGTGATGCGCTCATCAATGAGAAAGACAATGTAGGAAATACCCCTTTACATGTTCTTGCTGCCTCCACACCCCCGTTTCTTATCTGTGATTGGCGCTACAATCTACCAAAATTCATCAAACGACATTACAAACTAGACGTCAAGGCATTCAACAGCAACAATTTAACGGCAGGAGATATCATCACTACTAACGAACACTTTGATCATATGGTTTACTCCTCAATTGTCAGTTATGTACTAACAATTATGACCCTTGCAACTTTTGCTGTGTCGAAATAAAGGAAATATAGATTTAATAAGGTGGAATGAAGATGAAAGTTTTTTAAGAGGGGAGAAGATCAGAAGAGCAACAATATGAAACTTTCTCAATTAATCTCAATATAATATTAGTGATGCTTATCTCATCTGCCATATATGTAGACTCTATTCATGAAACTGAGCAAGACACTCCCTAGGGCAAGGCGAACAAAGTCACAAACAATGCCGAAAAAGAAGAGAAGATGTTGGATGAGAAGAGACAATCAACAACGTAAGCAGAATAAAAAGGAAAGAAGCGAGAATGAATTACCTCAAAACAATGGGGGAGACTCGGCTGGTTGTAGCAGCCCTGATAGTAACAGTACCCTTCGTAGCTGGTTTTACAGTACCAGGAGGCCTTGATCAAACTACTGAGGGTGACAATATAGGCATGGCAGTGCTCACTGAGAAGAAATCATTCATCACTATAATGATATCAGACACAATA
>JAOWBH010181217.1:0-10038 GCA_028566215.1 Silene coronaria
AACTAATAAAATGAGCTATTTAATCATATAAGCACACAAAATCGAGTTAAATAATGATATAAATATGGGTAAAATGCAACCAAAATATTACTTATCAAATCTCCCCACACTTAAATCTTACTTGTCCTCGAGTAAGCTCACTAAACTAAACTAAGACCCTTAATGTAAAAATAAACAAATAGCCAAAATGTTTTATTATAAAATCCGAATCGGGTTTAGCTACACCCGTAGCCCTTTCAAGTCACAATTTGAAACTCATGAGGTAGAGTGCCCTATTGCAAGGCAAGTGTGGTCTTGCTACAAAATTGAGTGAACCAAACAATCAAATAATTAAATCATTCAAGTAAGGGTTCACGAAGGTACAAAATGACTATCTTCATCATCTAGATAGCGGGGTCAAATCCAACAATTACACGGTTTTATTCATTTAAACATTCCTCAAATAGTAGTCAAATATCTAATTAGGAAATTCCGTTAAAAATCTAAGACAACTATTCTTATAAATGCATCAAATCGATTAGACACCCTCACTACCGTTCAAAAACTAGTAAGCATGGGTGAAAGATGATGAAATAGGACTCCCGTGAGTTATAATCCATGAGTAGTGATATGGTCAGCCTCTTATCAATGCTAAGAAGTAAGGGTCTACCCGTTTTGGTACCTTATTTGACATTTGGGATATATTTTTGGGTTTTGATGTTTGTCCCAATTATTTGATTTGAGAGATTTTTGGTTTTTGGTAGTGCTTGTTTGGAATTGACAATTCATGACATCAAAATGTTCAATTTGTGTGTTTCTCAAAATTGTACCCACCGCTATATAAGTGCTCGAATGGTGGTACAAGCATAACGGTGGACATCCACACCCCTAAAGATTCAATCGTTGATTCACCACCCGAAATCTTTCAACTTGAGCACAATGTGCCAAGTTGGGTGGCCGAGGGTGACAGGAATCCTTAAAGAGACATGAATGCAAAAAGTGGTAGCTCAAATGTATATATAATGATCAAAATGGAACAACACTTTTTTGTGGATATGTGTAAGCACTAAAAAGTTTGACCTCCACGGTCGCCTTCGCCTAACCACTACTCAAAGATTTTCACAACATGGGTTGATACGAAATGAAAAACCATGCATAAACTCGATTTACTTTGACCTAAGCCGTTTAGATGCGTAATCTTAAACAATGTATATGTAAGCATTGTTTTCAAATAAAACTTAACTGAATTTCAAAGGTAGAAAAGTGACTACTATTATTCGGAATGCTCAAAGTCATTAAACCACTTATTCATATTTTTGGTATTTTGAAAAAATTCAATTTTTTTGCATTTTCAAAAATATAGGCAAATGAAAACACAAGAAAGACAGGCCACACAATTAAGAAATATAAACAAGGATAATAGACATGTCTGCCACAACACAAAACACCACCAAAGATACCAACACTCCAACTCCACAGCAAATGTCCACAAGGGACCGACACCACCAATATCAATCCACAATCCAATAACAACAACTACTCCAACAAACCAACAATATAAATCCTCCCTACACTTAAATCGGACATTGTCGTCAATGTCTAAGAATAAGGGAGTGCAAAAAGAGAAAGGATGAGTAAAGAATATTACCATTTCAATTTCGGCTTCTCCTCACTATGTGAAGTGACTCTTAATGCTTATATATCAACTCACCACCTTCTTGTTGGTTCTTGAAGTTCACAAAAGGATACCTACACAAACTAAACAAAACAAACACACCATAAAAACATAATATGTATATAAAAACTTGGGTTGCCTCCCAAGAAGCGCGGTTTTAAGGAACCCGCCAAACCTACAACAAGATCCATCAACTAAACCGTATCCCACAATCTATAACCAAGGCCACTCATTGCCTTCACATTATCAAAGGGGCTTAAATCTGTAAGCATTCTCACATTATCGAGGGTTTGATCATTCTCCACCTCATTTTCAAACTCAACGGTGTAAAACATATCCTCCCTTGTGAAAGAAGGATGATCAAACCCAGAACTTCTAGGGCAATCAACAACATTGGAGACTTCACTAGTCTCCTTGCCCTCCACTTCATCTTCCCACCCTTCCATGTCAAACACGAATTCCTCGAAAAAGGGAGGGAAGACATCACAATTGTTCAATTTATCAAGGAAGCGGGTTTCAACCGACTCACCCATGCAAGCATAATCAAATAAAGGAACATCATACTCCTCATCAACATACATGATCTCAAGTAAAGGGGCATAAGAAATGAGGTCAAGGTCGTCGGTGGGTATAAGGAACTCATCCTCCCCACCAAAATGTGCCTCAAAATTCTCAAAAAGAGGTTTAAATAAATGCACCTCAAAATCCCCCTCGCCATCAATGCTAACACTCTCCTCCTCAACATACATGACCTCAAACAAAGGGTCAAGAGAAATGAGGTCAATGGGATCAATAATGGGTTTGGGGGGTTCAACATCAACAAGAAAGAGAGCATAAAACCTCTCAAAGATAGGCTCCTCGATTAAATTAACCTCAAATTTTCATTTCTCCAAAGAGGCTCCCTCACCAAGAGACTCATCATCCCATTTGACTTACAAGTTTTCAATCATAATGCTCTCTTTATCAATCACACTCTCATAATCCTTAAATATTGAATCCTCCTCATCGGCGGGTGTGGCTAAGGGAATGGTGAAGGTAGTATGCATATCCTCGAAAGGGGTATAAGGATCATCCTCAAAAGAAGGGGTCTCGACCTCAACTTGCTCTAAAGGCCTCTCCTTCTCAATCTCAAGCCTCTCCTTCAAGACATCCTCACTTTCCCCAATCTCCACAACACTCTCACCAACATACTCAATACCCTCACCAACATTATTCCTCAAACTGTTCTCCTCACCACCCAAGAGAGGCAAATGATAGGTTTCATGACACTCAAGGGCAAACAACTCAAAAAGGTCTACTTTTTCACCAACCGACTTAGAAGAAAGGTTTCCTTCACAAAATGAGTCAAACAAAGTCGTAGTGTGGTCATTCATACCCTTGGTAATGGTTAAACACAAAGCCCCTTTACTAATGTATTTTCCACCTAAAGTTTCAAGGTATTGTTTAAACCTAGTCATGTAAGTTCCAAATTGTTCATCCTCTCCTTGGAGAAAAGCAAGACTAATAGGACTTCTACCAACATAACACCTCAAACTTTTATCACCAACAAATTCATTAACCGCACTCACATGGTTTTCCTCACTAGTCTCACAAGACAAATCATTAGGTTCAAGAATATCATCACAAGTGGTCATAAGAGATTTGTAGTAAGAGAAGTGTTGTTGTTGGGGGTAATCACAATAATTGGTCAAACAAGAGTCAAAGGGTTGTTTCACATTCACATAATCATATAAACAACCATTGAAGGAAAAATTATCATGATAAGACACCTCTTGTTGTTGGGGGAAGTCATTAAAGCACGGTGAGCAAGTGTTAAATGGTGACATAGAAGCATTCATGAGAAAAGATTCAAGAGGTTGCATGCTATTGTTGTCATTGCACATGTAAGAATTCATAAGGGTAAGAATTCATAAGGGTTTGGGGGAAACAAGATGGAAACACATCAAATGAATGACCAAAGACACCACATGATTCATATTGAACATTATACATATTCATTTGGGGCGAGAGGCACATATCACAAGTATCTCCAAAATCTCCATATGAATCACATTGCACATCACACTTATTATATTGAGGAGGGGGTGCATATGAAGTGCAACAATTAAAATCATGTCCATAATCACCACAAGACTCATAACAAGGAGAATAAGCATGCATACCATAAGGATTGCTCATTTTTTTGGGGGGGTTTCAATTTTTTCAAAAGTAATAAATGACTAATCCCAAAACTAAACTAAGACTTATATCTAACAAAGCACCTTCCCCGGCAATGACGCCATTTTGATGTGGCTTTTGTCACGCAAGCCAATAAAAAACAATTTATAACCCAACTATGTAGCTAGTAAGGAAGTCGGGGTCGAACACAAGGATGGTGGGGTTAGGCTACAAGTCTCTATTTAGTTCTAGTTTAGTCGGACAAAATAGTTTGAATGTTGAACATTAACTAAAGTAAGAAATTAATGACTAAATAACAAATAAATAAGGAAAGTAGAAATAAAAAGATAATTAAAGGAGTTAGGGGGACTAAGAGAATTCATGTATTTAATGGAGTTTCTAATGGAGTTTAAAGATTCACTAATCGACAAAGTATAAGTGCTATACGGGGCTCCCAACACTCTCTCGAGTCGTCAAGTATCCGACCAACCTATCACTCACTCTCGTGACAATAATAAGCAATGGTCTCACTCTAATCACATCTAATCAAGTCTCAGGTCTCCCATGCTGACTCAATAACAAAGTCAAATAACACTAATCATCATTAGGGTTACACAACACATAAAATACTGATTAGGTGACAAATTGACACAATTGACTGAATGATTAGCGATAATAATGACTACCCATAAAATAAAATCCCCCATTTAATACCCTAATCCCTTCCCCCTAACTAATTACTCTGCTCTGACATGGTGAAAATATAACAAAACTTGTTACCACCAATGTTACTCCGACTCTTCTAATTTCCTCGCATACCCGTGTCTGACACTCGACATTCGGACATGGGTATGACCCTTGGATACCTCATTTTAGACCAAAATATGCATATTTTTCAAGAAAATAGCCGAGTCCGACACTTGGATACGTACCCGTGTCGGATACTTCTAAACGAGTCAAAGTAACATAGGTTACCACTAACTCTAGCATGATAATAAGCATGATTTAAACAATACAGTAACAAAACTTAATCAAATTAACAACTTAACTTTAAGTAAGAACTTGAAATGAGAAGGGAGAAAGAATTATACCAAACTTAAGAAGAAATTGAAGTCTTGAACTAGAATAGAAATTGATTACATAAAGATTGAGTCTTGAACCCAATTAATTAATCTATTACATGTGTAGATACCTGTATCCGTCGATATTGGAATTTATAGAAATCCCGACAAAACACTCGATGATGATAGGACATATGTTTATTTATTGACATTACTCATTAATGGATTCTGTCTTGTGTTGCAACGAGTATTATTTGACGGTTTTATAATTTAAATGAAATTTAAATTATATATTTTATTTCGAAATAAATGAAATTATTTCATCGTTTTCTTATTTTTCGAGTTTAAATCTTTTTCATAATTTATTTGAATTTCAAAAAGTTTTCATTTGAATTTATTTGGAAATTGAGATGCGTGACAATTCGTAATTTATCGCTTTTATTTTAACTAGTTGTTGTGCCGCGCCCGATGCCCCAATTTGGCGAAATGCTAAGCGTAATTAAGTTTGACGCATAGCAACATAAAGGGTCATGTTCCATTGCGTATTTAAAAATGATGGATTGATCATAGTCGTCATTACAACACGAAGTCTATTGAAAATAATTAGAGAACAGTCGTCAGATTTCCGTAGATAATTAGGCACAAATACTTCCTCGTAACAAATCGCAATCTCTTATACAATTGTCTTTCTTCCTCATTTTTTCTGTACATGGTACTCCAATATTGTTAAATAGCACGGAATAATGACAAATTATTATTAAGTATATAAATGTACTCTATCCTAAGTTATACAAATATATAGTAGCAAAGAATCGTTAAATTTGTCCCTAATAGACATACTTGCAAAACTTTTAGGTGCAAAACTTTTAGGTGCAAAACTTAGTTGATGTAGTAAAGAATCTGATATCACATCCTTTCAACACTCTCCAATGACAACTTTCAACTGTTGCATGTTTTTTTCTCATTTCGCAATGTTGGACAGTCCAAAATCTTGGCAATGTTCACATTATTTTAGTGGCATTCTAAAATTGCATAGAAACTTCAGCAAATAGACGGATCAATTTATGCACCACCGTGTTCACTGCTACAGCGTTATGGATAATTAGGCTCACATTTAGTAGGCATTTGTACAGCTTGTCCATATCTTGTCCATTCTTAGAAGGATTTATCATGAGTCTTCTACATTAACTACTATGAAGTAATTACCCATAACTATCGGCCATCCACAATAATAGCACTAAAAATAGTAGTTGAGCCACCTCTTCCGAAGTAAAGTTAGTGGTTCAGAATTGGCTAATCGGTACCCTCGTATGCTTCTAAATAGACTTTTTAAGATCAGGCCGTGGCCGTAACTTCCTGCAAGGACACGATATTGATAGAACAGATCAACGGTTTCTACATCACTTCTATTGCCATATTGCAGAATCATGTTCCTTATCATTAGTCTAACCCCATATTCCGTACACATCTAACAAATTGTTAGAACAGATCGACGGTTTCTACATCATTTCTATTGCCATATTGCAGATTCATGTTCCTTATCATTAGTCTAACCCCATATTCCGTACACATCTAACCAATCTCAACCTATTAATTTGAAAAATATGAAGTTGATGTAGAAAAGTTGGACCGAGGATACTAAATTGTAAAAAGAAATCTAACCTACCTCACCTTATGCGTGAACAACCTATAAGGTCGGATCATAAAGATACCCTATCTTAAAACCTAAGTTAAGGAACCACACAAAACAAAACTTGCCTTGTAGAAGTGCCAGTAGAATCCTTACATCCATACTCATAGTTGTCCACTGTGCAAATGAAGGACAGAATAAGCCTCCTGGGTCTCTAACGTCAGCTAATCCAATTAGCCAATCTTGACGATTCCATAATATTCCATGGTCTTCCTCATCTAGACAGTCACAGTTTTCTATTGTCAGTAAGACTTTCAGTCAGGCCTGTTTACTGAAAAGAGCGATGTTTTAAAGTTTCGGAACAATTCATGCTCATTTGTTGTGGAATGAGGATGATAAGAGAGATTCTAAATGAAGTTGTCGACCATGGCACATGTGTTAGTATAATGACATCTCAAAGGTGTGCCGGAGAGAATATCTTTAGAATGATTCGTGTACCACATATTATAGCACAAGAGTTATAGCACTTAGACACTCTATCCTACTTGTCTATCGGTGTTACGTGAATATCCTGCTGACCACTGTGTACATTCTAGGAAACACCTCTCTGGAACTAACAGTAACTCTTTCTACAACCCCTTTATGTTGAGGAAATGTTTCTCACAAAATAATAATATACCCCGACAACACTATAAAACTCAGTTGTTACCAAGATATGTATGACATACCTAATGAATATACCGAACATAAGCAGCTAATTGCTTAAATCTATTTCACCGAGAAGGATGAGACTTATATTTGATATACCGAACATAAGCAGCCAATTGCTTAAATCTATTTCACCGAGAAGGACGAGACTTATATTTGACAACTAAGGCGTACCTTTTTCATCAAACACCCAACAACACAAAATGCATATATAACACAAAGTATCAATCTTCAGACCATAAATAACACCAAAAACGACAATAAATTGGTAGGACAGATGAAACTAAATGATGGTAAATTGAATAAAAAGAGCAAACAATTACCGGAAAAATCTAAATTATCCATTATAGGCTCATTTCCGATGACCAATCTCCCTTGCTCACCTGCTGCATCTCCCTCACCCAGATTAGTACAAACCTAATGAAGATAATCGAACCTCAATATATTGAACAATAAACATCAGAAAATGGTCATGGTACTTATCTGAACGCATACTCAATCAAAACGATGACATATACTGACATGGTAGAGTCAAGTTTAATCTCTAATTTGTACCACCCAAATATAAGGCATGGTATGGGAGATATGGCAAATTGATGGCGACAGGCCATATTTTATAAGATAGACCATATTTATAAGATAATACCTTTCTTGCGCAGTCTTCTTGTTCTGATCATATCTGAAGTTGTACAACTTATATGTATGCATAAATCTACATGTTACTAACATCACATGTTTCTATTGACACAAAAATCATAAGATTTGAGCGAGTTAATGCGCGATATAATTTTTGAAGTCATACTATCCCACAAAAAGTGGCAGCGTTGCTCTTTTTTGCTAGCTTGACTTGCAACTTGAATGGTGACTAGACCACTAAAGCTTCTCCTCTAATTACTTCTCTGCATCAAAGATGGCATCTTAAGCTTTATAAACATGCTGGTTTCACAAGAATAGAAATCTATGTGGACAAAATTAGTCTAACCCATGTTTATATAATGTGAAGCTAACCCATTTACCTATAAACCATACCCACCCACATACCTGCTAACTCACAAACTCACAAAATTGTAAAATTTAGTCGCTTATTGTCGTTATTTCGTATTAAAAGACATAATTATCTATTAATATTTCCCTACAGCATGACATCTCATATTCACTTACATGTCTTTGTCCTAAAACAAATAAGCACGTTGACATTAAAAACATAGAGACAATTTATCTTCGATTGTCATTATATCATATATTGTCAAACCAAATATACAAGCACAATTTCAAAAGATTACAAGATGAAATATACTACGCGGTTTCTAAGCTAAGCACGCGGAGTAGAGTGATCCATTATATGTATCCAAGGCTGACCTCCTGTTTATACCCTTGTCATAACCCACCTATTTAAATATATTAATAAATAAATCAACAATTTATCCACAAATTTGTACTCCCTCTGTCTCAAATCTCAATCATCTGCTACCTTTTACGTTTTGCCCCTCTGTCTCAAATCTCAATCATCTGCTACCTTTTACGTTTTGCGTTCTTTATGAGGGTTATTTTGATTAAAATCACAAGAATATCAATATAAACCATATAAAATTACAAATAAAAGCAAATATTTGCAGCAAACTTATGGTGGATACAAGTTGTCATTGTTACTCAATTTACCATCATACCTACCAAAAATTACCATAATCAATTTTCACAAAAAGACACCTCTGAGTTACATATAATAAGCATTTCTATTTCGTAATAATAGAGCAAAGGCATACAAGCAGACATAAATTAGTAATGCTACTCAAAACATAAATGTCAAACTACAAGAAAACAAACCTTGGAAAAAAAAAGGAAGAAAGGAATTTAAAAATGGGATTGGAGATGAAAATGAATGATGAACAAAACCGAGGCATAGAGAAGGTTACCTTTCCTTGATTGATTGCCACCTTTCATATTCATTTCCAACAATTACATTCCCGGCATTTACCACTCTAAAATTCATAAACCTCTGATGCATAAACATAAATAAATAAAATCATTTCCTTATTGTCCTCCAACACAAACCAATCCAAAACAATATTTACCCAAAAATAACACATTTTTCAAAAAGTTTTGAAAAGTTACTTTCCTAAAATACTGAAGTACGCCGTATAACTGAGCAAACATTTCAAAACCCTATCATGCAAAACTTAATCAAAGAAAACCAAAGTACACCCAAAATCCATTTCTCTACATATTGATCCTTTAAATTAAAGATATTAAAAGGCATTTATTTATGGTACTACTATTTCTCAATGGCTTTTCAACTTCTATGTTAAATTTCAGTCTCTAACCTATAAAACATTCACTGCTTACATTTATAATCAGCTTATATTTATCGTAAAGATAGAGGGGTGGGGAGGAGGAGAGAAGGCGCGGGGGAAAAGGCGGGATGTAGTGTATGGGGGAAGCAAAAGAAGAAGAGAGAAGGGGAAAAGGTAAGGATCCTCGAGAATTAGATTAGATTTAGGATCATTAGACAGAAGATCTATAAATATAATAAAAAGATAACAACGAAGCATCATTTTTCGGGGAAGTGGTGATTGATCCCATAACTTTGAGCAATTGTGAAATCAAGTCCCATAACTTTTAATTAGAGTGATTTAGCCCCATAAATTTTATATAAAGTGAAATTTGGCACTAATTGAAATTGTATCTAATATCTCCCTTGAAATCAAAATATCCTCAATTTCTCCTCAATTTCTCACTACAGAGTTAATGAGAAAAAAAAATTATACATTTGATATACGATTACAAGTACCCATTTTCTATACATATTTGTTTCTTCTTTAACGATACAC
>JAOWBH010181228.1:0-10038 GCA_028566215.1 Silene coronaria
GTTGATGACATTGCAACATGAAAATAATGATTTGAGTAGAATCCTTGCAGCTATGAATGATGAGCATAAGAAGCAGATAGACCACGACGAATCCGTCATTGAGGAGATTGGACAGCTTTCAGTAGAGCTTGTTGTTTTTCAAGATAATTTTTTTATACAGCACCAGAAAAACGGGCAGCTTGAAGTTTATTTAGGAGAAGCAATGTCTCAAATTGAACAACTGGCCGAGGAGAATATTATTCTTCAAAGCAGCTTGGAAATCTACAAAGCGAAGATATCTGAGGTTGATGGCCGACACATTCAGATTTCGTCTGCTGGAATGGGATCTTTAGCTCATTCGATATTAGCTGACGGTTGCAGCTCTGAGCAAATTTCTGCTAAAGAAGATGCTGAAACTGTGATTCCATCTATCATCCGTGATCCTAAAGATGTCTTTGATGGTACAGGAGTTAATGAGCTGAGTCCAGGTTTCCATGATGGTACTCCAGTTGTAGTGGTGAAGGGTTGCTTGGAACAAGTTGAGAATTTGATGAATAAACTTGAAAATGCTACAGACGAGATGCATTCTCACTCTGTAACCCTCAATCGCTCTATAAGTAGAAATGCAACCCCTGGCGTTTCAAAACTGATTCAAGCTTTTGAATCAAAAGTCAACACTGACGATCCAGACCCTGAAGTAAAACCCTCAACTGACAATCTGGTTCCTTCTGAACCCTATCTGGTGGCAAAGGGGCAAATAAACCATTTAAGATGTGTGCTTCAGACACTTGCTCAGCATGTAGAACTTGCGGATGCATTTTTCTTGGATGAAAAAGTTCGGTGTAATGCAGCTGATGTTTCTCGTCGGGAGCTTGAAGTTGAAACTGAATCATTGAAAGGAATATGTAATAATCTTGAAGTGAGAAACATCGAGCTTGAAGTCCTTTGTGGAGCTATGAATCAGCATGCACATGATAGTGAAGCAAACAAAATTCATCTTGAAAATCTGCTAGATGCCTTGAACCGAGAATATGAGGCACAAAAATTACAAAATGTTAAGCTCCGTGACAAGTTGGCCACCAGTAATTCTAGAATCAGTGAGTTGCAGGTTCTTCTGAAAGAAATTCGAAGCAGCTCTGATGGAGTGGTTTCGACTCTCTATGATGAAATCGAAACTCTGCAACGCGAAATGAAACAGAATATTAATTCAGTTGAGAGAGTATGGAAATCTGCTCTTTCACAGATTCATCCAGTGGTTGAGAAGCTTGATGCTCTTATTGGATCTGCAGATAAATACCCTCCTCCAAGTGAGTCTAATGACTCGGCTATTTTTGATCACTTATTGTTCTCTCTGAGTGCTGCCTGTGAAGTAATTGAAAAACTGACATCGAAAGTCGAAGCTTATGAAACAGTTTCTTCTTCATATACGCAAGTAACGGAGAAGCTACATTGTGTAGACGAAGAACGTCGTTTAGCCCTTGATTTGTTGAAAAAGGTTTCTGCTGATCTTGTTAAATTGCTAGATAACTCTCCCGAGCACGTAAATGACAGTGGGTTTCTAACATTGAATAGCAATCAGCATGATCCATTCGAAGCTGATTACTATGAGGCGGTTGTTTCAAAAGTGGCCAGTTTAGTCGGTAACCTGCACGAGCTGAAGGAATCAAATAAAAAGTTATACTCTGACTTGTTGAACAGAACAAGTGAGATTGAGGAACTGAACAAATATTGTTTGGATAGTGATGCAGTATTGAAGCTTGTATTGGATGTCAAAGAAGTACTGAAGTTACAAGATACCGATATGGATTTGGATAACACACCTTTTGTACTTCTGCAGTCCTCGGTCTTGTTGCTCATGCAGAAATTTAAGGAGGCAGAAGGGCGGGTCTGCTCATTGACTGAAGAATGCAACTTTAGGGTGATTGAATTAGGTAAGCTGCAAGACAATATTGAGCAGCTGAACACTTTAAATCTTGAGAATCAGAATGAGATGCTTATTCTCAAAGAAAGCTTGAGCCAGGCAAAGAATGCTAGTGATGTTATACAAGCAGAGTTGCTCGAGAAAAATAAGGAACTTGAGCAGTCAGATCAGCGAGTTGCTTCTGTTAGAGAAAAACTCAGCATCGCTGTCGCAAAAGGCAAAGGCTTGGTGGTTCAACGTGACGGACTTAAACATTCTCTGGCTGAGATGTCTAGTGAGTTGGAGAGATGTTCACAGGAGTTACTTCTGAAAGATTCTAGGATCCTTGAGATCGAAGAGAAACTGAAGGCTTATTCTGAGGCTGGTGAACGAATGGAAGCTCTGGAGTCCGAGCTCACATACATCCGTAACTCTGCTACAGCACTGAGAGAATCATTTTTAATGAAGGATTCTGCTCTTCAGAAAATTGAAGAGATCATGGAAGATCTTGATTTCCCTGATCACTTTCATTCTAAAGACATTGTGGAGAAGGTTGATTGGTTAGCTAAGTCTGTTGCTGGTAACTCGTTCATGCATGCCGATTGGGACCAAATAAGTTCTGTTGGGGGTGGGTCGTATTCAGATGCTGGGCTTGTTGCTATTGATGGAGGAAAGGAAGATGTTCAACCTACCTTAAATCCTACCTTAAATCCTGTGGATGATTTGAGGAGACAATATGATGAGCTGCAAACAAAGTTTTATGAATTAGCTGAACAAAATGACATGCTGGAGCAATCATTACTGGAAAGAAATGTTTTGGTGCAGAGGTGGGAGGAGATTTTGGATAGAATCAATACGCCTCCGCAGATACGATCCATGGAGCCAGAAGAAAGAATTCATTGGTTGGGAACTGCCTTGTCAGAGGCTGACCACCACATGAGATCACTGCAGCAAAAAATCGAAAAGCTTGAGGATTATTGCGAGTCGCTTTCAGGTGATTTGGACGAATCGCAGAGAAGGATATCTGAGCTGGAAACATCTCTCAAGGCAACTGTTCAGGAGAAGGACAATGCATTGTCGGTTGCTGATGAAGCTATGAAGTCTTATCAACAGAAGATATCTAGCCTTGAAAATTATTCTGGGTCATTGTCTTCTCAATTGGAAGATTCAGGAAAAAGAATATCTGAATTTGAATCTTCTTTGCAAGAAGTTCTTCATGATAAAGAGGTTCTTTCCAGTAACCTAGTGGCTTTAATGTCCGATCATGAGCTAGCCTTGCATACTGTTGCTCAATATGAACATGATCTTGATAGAATGCGAAAGGATATTGGAATATTGCAGGGAAGTTTGATAGAGAAGCTCAAAAATGATAATTATATTCAACAGGTAGAGAGTGAGTTGAGGAGATTACAAGGAATGATTATTGAGATACTCCAAGATTCTCTGACAGAAGATGGTTCTCCTGATGTGAGTAATGTCGAATACCTGGAAAAATTGATCAGGAAACTCATGACTCATGATAGGGGAGTTGTAACAGAAAGTCATGCTTCGAAGGAAGTGGTCCAGGATTCTGTCTCTGAACATAATGTTAATGCAATAACAGTGAGAGAGGTGGAAAATGTGGATGTTCCTATCAAGACTGTTGTAAATATGGATGAGCTCAAATTGAGGAGCACAGTTCTTGAGGGGGAGGATCTAGCAGATCTAAGAACAGAGCTCGCTGAGGCTTTAGATGAAGTAGCACGTGTTAGAGAGGAAAACAATGAGTTTTTCAAGAAGTATCAATCTATGGCCATTAAGCTTGAGACATTAGATAATAACAAGGTTGAACTTCAAGAACTGCTGAACCAGGAAGAGCAGAAGTCAGCATCTCTCCGTGAGAAGCTAAATCTTGCCGTTCGGAAAGGCAAGACACTGGTCCAACAGAGAGATGGTTTGAAGCAAAATATTGAACAGGCGACAAATGAAATAGATAGATTGAAATCTGAGATTATTCTTCGGGATAATTCTCTTTTGGAGTGCGGTAAAAAGATAAGTGACCTGTCACATCAGATAGAAACATGTAAAGCATTTGAAGCCGAAAGCATGTCCTTGAAAAATCGTCTGTTAGAGGCAGAACAATATCTGCAGCAGAATGGACATACTTTGAGCATGCTTGTCAATAAATTAGGTGAGTTTGATACTGGTGTTGAGGTTGATGCTCATGATCCACTGCTGAAGCTGGAGGGAATTGGAAAGATGTGCTGTGAACTTCAAGCCACCACAGCTTCTTCTGAGCAGGAGGCAAGGAAATCCAAAAAGGCTGCTGAACTTCTGTTAGCTGAGTTGAATGAAGTACAGGAGAGAAATGATGGTTTGCAAGAAGAATTAGCGAGGGCCTATAACGAAATCTCTACTCTCTCAAGGGAAAGGGATATTGCAGATTCTGCCAAAGTTGAAGCCCTTTCTCATCTAGCGAAATTATCTGACGAACAGAAACTTCACCTTACTGAGATGAAAAGGCTGAAATTCAGTATCTGCGAGGTGAAGAAAGTCTTATTTGACGTGTCTAATGTAGCAGACGATGCATTTGCTAAAAGTTTAGAGGTTCTGAACGATGTCAAGGCTCATGTTGAGTCTTGCTTGGAACGTGTTGGTGCACAACTTACAGCCACTAAAGATTATGGTGGCTTGGTCTCTGCGAACAGAAGATTCAAGGTAACACTTTTTATCTTTGCAAGATGTTGTCTCTGCCCTGAGAGATGGAGTTTGGATTCAGGAGTTATTAGGTGTACTAAAAACCAGAAAATTTACATTTTACTCTTGAGCTGTCTGCTGCACGAAGCTGTTAATGGCTTTCTTTTTCCACTACAGCTATCCCACATGAAACATCTTTTATTAGCAATTGAAGCTTCCATTAGTGGTGTTGATGCACCTTAAAAAAGTAGAAATTTACATTTTATTCTTGACCTGTCTGCTGCATGAAGCTGGTTCACTGCAGCTATCCCACATAAAACGACATCGTTTGTTAGTGACTGAAGCTACGATTAATTGGGTCGAAGCACCTTAAAAAATGTTTTTTTTTTTTTGAAAAGATACATGTCAAGTTGTAATGCTAAAACCATTGTCAGTCTTATCCATGCTTTAGTGATGTGATTTGACTTTAATAAGAGATGGTTTGCCCTAAATTGATTCCCAATGTTTTTTTCTTGATTTCTGTCTCTTCCTTTCTTTTGTTTGACATTTGGCGAACTCTGTTTGCTTACTGTGATTTAACTATACGTTTTGTGGTCTCAGGATTTCTGGCCGAGAAATTCTCTGTGGAGCAATGAAGTTCAAGATGAAGTAGATGATAGTATTGGATTAGAAATCTCTAAGGCTGCTGAGCAGCATCTTAAACAGTTAATTGAAGCTATTGGTGAATTTAAGGATAGAGTTCACAGCCACTCTATGTCTTTAAGAACAGAAGTGGACCAGTTCAATAATGCTGTTACCACCGTGTTGGGAGTGGTAGACTCTCAAAGAAACTCCTTTGAATTTGTCAATGGTCAGAAGATTCATCTTGAATCAATCATGAATAAACGAGATATGGAAGGAGTTGTGTTGCGTAAAAGCTTATCTTTGCTTTATGAAGCATGTTGCAGCTCAATAACTGAGATTAAGAACAGAATAGCCCAGTTGAACGGACAGAGTTTGGCTTCTGTAGATTTGAGAGTCAACTTGCCGTCATTGCCATCCTTTGAGTTCGGAAACTTTGATGGATCTTCTCTTTCCTCATCTGAGGAATGTATAAAAGCACTTACTGAAATTCTTATAGAGGCTGTAAAAGATTTCGTCCACATTGAAAATGATGATAGAGAAAGTCATACTAAAGAAATGAGAAGTATCATACTAGATTTGCAGAAGGAGCTTCAGGAGAAGGATATCCAGAGGGAGCGGATCTGTATGGAGCTTGTTGGTCAAATCAAAGAAGCCGAAAGTATTGCTGCAGATTGTTCTCGTGATTTGAGATCAGCGAATGAATATGCTCATGACTTGGAGAGTAAGATGGAAACAATGGGAAAGGAACAGACCTTGTTGGAGCAGAGGATAGTAGAGTTACAGCGGGAACACGTCAGTTCCATTGAGTTAGGGGAGAAAGTTAAGGCAATGATTACTACAGTGGCTGCCAAAGAACAAGGTCTTTATATATAATCATGATCTGCCTTTTAGGACTGTGCACAGCTCTTTGTTTTTTCAACAAATTGACCTATCTTTTTTCCTTTATTTTAGAAATCGAGACTCTGATGCAAGCACTAGATGAAGAGGAGAATCAGATGGAAGCCCTGAGAAGCAAGGTTGAGGAGTTGGAAAGCACGTTGCAGCAAAAAAACTCAGAGTTGGAGCATGTAGAAGCTTATCGTGCCAAGGCTACGAAAAAGCTCTCCATTACTGTGAGCAAATTTGATGAGCTGCACCGAATGTCTGAAGGGCTCCTTTCGGAAATTGAAGGCCTTCAATCACAGTTACAAGACCGTGATTCTGAAATTTCTTTTCTTAGGCAAGAGGTCACCAGATGCACCAATGATGCTTTAGAAGCTTCGAAGATGTCGAAGGAGCAAAGTTATGCTGATCTTCACGGGTTTTTGGCATGGTTAGATAAAACGCTGTCTCATGTTTTAATGCGTGATGCCTATGATGGCGATCATATTAGCAAGAATTATGCTGAATGCAAGGAGAACCTTCAAAAAGACATCACGACCATAATATCTGAATTGGAAGACTCACGGATAGCAGCACAGAATAAGGATGCCTTGTTACAAGCTGAAAGAAATAAGGTGGATGAGTTATCACAACAAAAAGTAGCTCTGGAGTTCTCGCTAAATGAAAAGGACCTACATTTAAATTCACTTCAAGGTGCTGGGTTTTCTGGGTTAGGAACCTCAGAAATCGTTGAGCTTGAACCAATGGTATGTTTCACAAATATATCATAGGACGCTGTTGCATTAGTACATTTTGCATACTGATTTGAGATGTGTTGAACATTGGTCTACTGGATAGAGTGGTTCTTTTAAACAAAAATGCATTGCCTGTTATTAAATCCGTTCCCTTAAATAAAAACGAATAGTGAGAACTGACAAGGGAAAGAAAAAAAAAAAAATGAGAGGAGCAGAGATGGAGAAGAAACCAGAATAGTAGGAAGTGTTTGAGTAATTTGATTGGGAAGCATATAGACTATAGAGTATCTCACTGATCTTTCTGCGCTTCCATGCTCAATGAATCATAAGTTATGCTATGTACACTTCAATGCTTAATGAATCACAAGTTATGCTATGTTGGGCCGAAAATAACTTCAAGACTGGGATATTAAGCTGATGTATTGCGAAAACATATTCTTAGTGTACAAGATAACGTTAATAGCTTTTAATACTAAAATTTAATGGAGTAGAAATGTTGAATTTTTTTAATCAAAAAATCTATGATGAGGTCTTTTTATTCATGAAAACATTCTTAAACAAACACAAAGTGAACTGAATGGAAGCCATCTTATTATCAGGCTATTCATTGTAATGGCAGTTTCGCGTATTTTAAACCTTTCAAAATTAGAAAGGTTGCAATCTTTCAATTGTAAAGATGTGATGCAATTCATGCAGGCAAACAAATGGACTGCACCTGTAGCTTCGTCCACTTCTCAAGTCCGGAATTGGCGCAAAACAAATAGTGACCAAGTTGCCATAGCTATTGATACCGATGTAGGAACTTCTGGTAGATATGAGGATGAAGATGATGATAAAGGTTGTTTTTAAATCCCATATTATTATTATTTTTATTTATGTAGCTCATGTAGACAACCCTTGCTGATTGCATTTTGTATCCTTCATCACGCAATCTCTTTTACAGTCCATGGTTTCAAGTCACTAACAACGTCGCGGTTTGTCCCGAAATTCACGAGGCCTGTCAGCGACATGATCGATGGTTTATGGTGAGTTTCTTATTGTTTTTGTATGCGACACTTCAAGATGTTATGTAGGGTTGGATTCTGATTCATTATCTGCTGCTGGACAGGGTTTCTTGTGACCGTGCATTGATGCGCCAGCCTGCTTTCCGCCTTGGGATCATGTTTTATTGGGCATTGTTGCATGCAATGCTCGCCTCAATTATGGTTTGAAGGAGCTCCAGCTTTGTGCATGGTAATATAACTTCCCTGTCATTTACCCTTTATTTCATAAAAAAATGTTTGTTGGAGATCATTACCTTTCTTTTTCTATCAAACATCACTGTTTTCTGAATTACGCCCTTTCCCTTGTGCCTCCTGGGCCACAATCAGGGGCGGAGCTAGCGGTACGCTACTTGGGCTGTAGCCCGAGATGAATGGTAAAATATTAATTAGTGAATCATGATGACATAAGTTTAGAATTGCTCAGATGGTGGTGAAGTGGTCTACCAGACAACCGGTGGGGGTTGTATTCCCACTCAAAGCAACTTTTTCAATTTAATTTTTTGTTGCTAGGACTATGAAGAGAGCCCCTTATTTCTCTTGTCATTATTATCAATAGTTCAATACACCATAGTTTTACGGTTTTACCCAATATTCGAGAAAATTCATCCCTCATTGGCTAATTGTGATAATCTTTACTATCGAGTCATCATATCATGCTACATTTTTTTCCGCATATCGTAGTACAAGTTAATTAAAATAGTAAATATCCGTCTTGTTAAAAATTGCATGTCACAGCAAGTTAATTTTTTTTAACCTATACGATTTAATAGTATCTAATCTAGCCCTAGATACATTTCGTTTCTGGCTCCGCCCCTGGCCACAATATCAATGTATTAGTGCCCAGGCTATCTGTTCTTTACAGATGTGTAAATTTGTGTTCAAAAATAATTTGAAGGAATCTGTTTGGCTGGCACCTTACGTGTACTTGTTTTTTTCCTTATGGCCTATATTTTAGCACACCACACTAACCCTCGCACATTTTTCAAGGCATTCCCCAATGCTGGGAGTGCAATAATTTTTTTCCACTTTATTCGCACATATCTGGTTAAAATTGACAACTGTTGTGATGAAGTGGCAACAAACTGCCCAATTGGCCTGCTTGGTTAAGTTTAAAACAGATGTGATGAATTGACATGGTCTACTATTACTTGCTTTGTAGTCTTAACAGTTAACATGGAAAGTTTGGTATGCTTGTGAATTAAATACCCAAAAGTTGTCGTATTTTGTATTACCTGTCAATGCTATTTGCCTTGTGTAAAGTTCTTGCTTCACTCACAGTTGTGGTTATATGATCTGATTTGAGAGAGACGGGGGGTGGTGGGGGTGGGGCATATTCTTTTTCTCCTTTACATCTGCATACGGGCCATTCGTTTGATGATATTCGGTTCACTGTTTTTCTGGCCATTTTGAATTTATGCTGACTCTCTTTGTGATGAAATTATCAGGTTGTCAAATTTATGCACATTCGTAGGTGACAGAAACCTTTGTTTTAGTTATGGTGCGGATTTGACAAATTAATCAGGTGGAGAAAAGGAGCGGGTGCATGGTTGCAACTTTTGTTTGCATATGTAGCTCACTAGCTCGGTTCCTTGCATTTCGGCCAAACTATTACGGAGTATCTTTTAACAAGTACCACATTATACTTTTTCAAAATTTTTTGGGCAAACTGGGTCTTACCGAAGTTTTATTTTGGTTGATCTTACACACATTGAAAAAAAAAGCAGTTTGATAAAATCATTGAGGGAGTTCTTATAATTGCTCTTCGAAGCTAGAATGCAGCGGAAGAATGTGAATTTGCAGATGTAGCCAATATAGGCCTGAACCTTACACATTGTACAAAAGAATTTAGATAGCACCTTTGATCTTTGATTCATTGATTTTGTGAATTGCTGTAATACCCTCGCTTTTATTGGGAAACAAATAAACGATGTGTTATTTTTTGGTTCAACCTCTCAAAATGTGGTGCATTGACGTCTATTTAAGTTTTATTTAGGAAACGGTTGTGTTTATGTTTATGCTTCGGAATTACTTTTTCACATACGGATTTTACTCTTTCACATACATTTTTTCATAAAATTTCCATATTATACCCTTTCTCCTAAACATAACCAAATTAACAATTCTATGAACATCTTTTCTAAATATTAAATGTAATTACTCTAAAAACTTGATCAATTGCTTATAATTATCCAATTAGTGA
>JAOWBH010181239.1:0-10037 GCA_028566215.1 Silene coronaria
ATTATACAGCTGGTTCTTTATGTTTTGCTTTTTCAGACGGGAATTTTGAACAAACCGTAACGAATCAGTTTAATAAGAGGTAATCAAACATCAAATTATTAGAAACTCCAAATTCTAGCATTTAAATAAATTGACAAAATCACGTAAAACTTCAAACTTTGAAACACTAACTAAAAATAATCATCAAAATCACATTCAGAATACCAAAAATCTCATTAATTAGCCTCTAAAGTTAAAGCTGGAAACCCACAACAAAATTAGGCGCAAAAATCAAAATTCAATTGGAATTAAAGATCAAGAGAAGAGATTAAAGGGTGCATACCTTATGATTAAAGACGGAAGGACAAAGTTGATCGGGATAAAACTTCAGCTCGAATTAAACAGCGAGATTTGTTTAAGCGTTGGGATGATCCGATTTATCACGAGGTCCGATTGATACTTGAGAGCTTCTTTGACGGAGAACGAGATGATGGAGATTACCTGATGTTTGGGTTTTTTTCTTTTTTGAGATTGATCTTAACAAAGGGGAAAGGTAAAGTGACAGTCAACGATTATTAATGTAGTAAAGCAAAGATTTAGGCAAATTTAATTAATTCAACTACAACTTGTGTCAACTTAAACGTATGAATTGTAGATAAGAAAAGAGTAAAGTGTCAAGCGACACACTAATAATTTTTTTTTTTTGAAAGGAAAGAACAATTCATTAATTGAACGTCATATGACACTTACAAATGATACACATAATTGAAAACCAATCTAATGGAAACAAAGGAAAAATAATTCTCTTATAAACTAGGGATCTCAAGACATAATATGACAATTCGGCTCGGCCTCGTATCGCTATTTTCATGCAGCTTTTGTTGAGGGGATCCTTCGTTTGATTCATACTGGGAGAAAAATTATCGCTTACTGGTTCCAAAGATCGTTGACAAATAACTTGTATCCTTTGTAAAAGCACGTGACGAACCATCAACGAACTACTCTTATCTATATTACTCATGAAACTACTAAACCCACGAATAAATGGAAAAACCCCGAAATAAGGGACTGAAAAACGGATTTCACCAAAAGGAAGACTTTTATTGACTAAAAGGTAGATATGCATAAGATTAATTGAAGGATAGAACAATTTTGGGGCTTACCATCGACTAATTATCGATGGAAGCCCCGCGTATGAATAATGGATGTTAGGATTTTTTAGAGAGGTTTTTTTGTGAACAAATTATGAATGAGAGCAATAATTAACATATCATGATTATGTAAAAGAAAAAAAAAATTCAAATAATATATCATCGAAGAATGTGTATTTGGGAATTATTTTTGATTGTGGTTAAAAAATCAAAAGGGTAAAAAAAGTACATAGAAAACAATCAGGTACCTTTTTTTTCTCAAAAACTACATGAAGTAGTTTTTTATTTCAGGTACCTGTTTTAACAAAAAGAGACAATTGCCAAACACCACAAAGAAAATAAGGCACCTGGTTTTTTTGACAAAAAAGTTACTTATGTCAAATAAGGTATCTTATTTGTCTTGCTAAACGGAGTCTAAGACGGGTCAATTACTACCAAATTGTGGTAATAATGTTGGATAACTTGGATTTATGCCTTAAATCTGTTAAGTTAGTTGTTGCCGCTTCGAACGACTATGACGGGGGTCTCGCCGGAACCTAAACGGTATCCGTAATCTATTATTAGGCTAGATTCTGTTCTGAGCCTTTCTTTTTTTAGGTCATCTGTATTAGGTATTAGAGAGTATTATATAAATTCTCTAAACCTCAACCTAGCAATTATGTTTAGCATACCGTTTAAATATATAATCTGAAAACTCCTCACATATTAATAAAACTCTCTCCCTTCTGTCCTGTGGACGTAGCTAACACATCGTTAGTGAACCACGTAAATTCGTGCGTTCTTTCTTTATGTTCATATATATTTGTTTTTCTCGCTTCTGTCATAACAAATAATATGCTGATAATAATGGCAAAACTTTTGACATTTTTGGCAATATGTGGGGATGATTTAATATGTATTTGATCCGTTTTAAATTTAAGATAAAAAACATTCGTTTTAAATGAAAATTTGTGTGGAGTAAAAATGGTCGTGTGAAATGAGAACTTGGGTTGAAACAATTGAAAAGAAGGATAAGACAAAAGTGTCACAATCAAATTTAATCCCCAAAGCTGTCAGAATTTCACAATATTTACTGTGTCACTCAGAAAATTCAGAACATGACTGTTTTTACAGTCTTTACTTTGTACTACAATACGATTTTCTTACGCTATCTATCAACGTAAATTAAAAAGTAAAAAACTGTAACGGTGGGCAAAATAATCAAACAATTGCTTGCAAAACTGTTCCGTACGAAGGCACCAAACATATTTTTTTTTTAAAAAAATAGTCGTATTATTGACCCGTACTAATTATTATCACGTGATGGGGTGGTAGGAATTTCGTTTTGGGATTTGTAAGTTATATGCAGGATGTTTATATCCCCACCGACGCCTTTCATTTAGCATTATATTGTATTTCGAATAGTTTATCAACGACATTTATTTGGGACGGTTACAAGCTTATTACGCATTTATACCTTTAGTAGTGTAATAGTCAACATTAGTTAATACGGAGTGTGAAGGTTTTCGATACGCCTTTGTTATTTGGCTCGTATTAGGATTAAGATATGAGAGTTTGATTGATGATGAAAATATTATTTATGAATCCTTATCGATTTCTAATTATATTTTATCTCCTAAACTAAATATAATAAACCTTTTATTTCAGTGGGAAATAACTATATAAGACACTAGGTATATAATAGCTTTTACGGTAGAGAGTTATGCGCATAAATTTGAAAGCACATCTTGTGTAATTTGTAAATTTCTTTTGCATCAACCCATTACGTTTGTGTTCCTTATTACTCCATTTGATATTATCTTTTGCATTGTCTCGTTACGCTAGCCCACAAGAAAAAGGTATGAACATTTTATTTTGAGTTCAAATCCTTTATTTTGCTATCGTATCTTCAAATTATAAATTCATAACAGTTTTCAATCATATACTTCCTCCATTTCATTCAATTCTATACATTTACTTTTTGAGCATTATTCATAGGTGTGGAGAATCTTCGATAAAACTTCCAATTTATAGCATAAAAAATAGTCATGTGAGATCTTGTTTAAATTGTCTAATCGAGTATATTTTGAATATCAAATTTTTATAATTTTTATTAAATATTTAACTAAAGATATGAACAAAAGAAAAAGAGCATCGATACACGTGTATAAAGTAAATATAAAGAATTGAATGAAAATGGAGAAAGTATCATATACTGTACTTATTTCAGGGTAAATTTTCCAAATAAAATTTCAGGTTAAATTCTTGAAAGTAAATAAATTTCAGTAATATTTAAGATATATACAATTGAAATTTTTAAAAATTATGGAAAATAATTCAATTAAATCTAATATTTATGGAATCAAATAAATCAATTAATTTTTTAAAATTATATGTATTATTAATAACAATCTTATTGAAGTTAGCACATTTTTGTTCTGTGGGCAGTAGCAATCGTTTTGATGGTACGACTTTACCTCTTTGTATTATCAATCATTGCTAATACGGATTTGAATATAATTACGTAACCCCGCTTCGGAGCTCTTTTCAGAAAAAAAAAAACATTTAATTATATTGAAGTAATGTGGGTTGTGGGTCCATGGGGGCCCAATTGGATCTACCATGTCTTGTGATTTCCACCCAACTTTCATTTCATTTTTCTTTTTCCCTTTGAGTAAGTGGATGTTTATAATGAAAATAGAGACTTCAACATCACAATAACATGAAGAAAAAGGAAACCAGCTCATCATTTTAAACTCTAAAAAAAATAAAAATTTAAAAATATTTTTTTATAAATAAAAAGAAAAAAAGGAAAAAAAAAAAGGGAAACCACCTACCTTCCAGTCCACCCCCCCACAAAAACCCACACAAACTCACCAATTCTTTCCTCTCTTATCAACACCCAACTTTCTCCCTTTTGTTCTTCTTCCTAACACTTTGGTAAGTAATTAAATCTCTTTACCTTTGCTTTATTCTTACTCTATTTGCTACCATCAACACATTTACTAGTACTCATTACAATCTCTTCACTCTCATTACTTCCATTTACGTCTCGAAAATCGTCTTCTTTTCCAATTCCATCTTGTTTCTGTTATCCAGGGTAAGGTTACGTACATTTGAACCCTTGTATATCCCGCCTAGGCAGGCTATGTACAATGCATTGTTCCTAGGAAATGTAATAACTCAATTTTGCATAATTCAGCTGAACATTTTCATTACATTAATTTCATTAATTTCATTCATTCACTAATTTTGCAGGCATTCAACTCTACCATTATTGAAGCTTTGAAGAATTTATTTAGCTATACTATCTTCTAGAAAATCAGGTATTTCTTGATTTTCAAAATTTATCTTTAAAAAAGTTAACATGTATGTGTGTCTTTATTCCTTTGTTTTCTTGAAGAAAAGAATATCTCTATCCTATTAAAGAGATTATCATCCAACCAATAAAAATACTTCCTTCAGACAATAAGTTGCATGTTCGAATTTTCTATCAACCGTAAAATTATCTCTTTCCTTTTTCATGTCATAAACTCTCTCATAAATCCGTCCTATCAAATTGTCCTAAGAATACAAATTCCAACATTATCTCTTATATTTTCCACCTAAACAAACATCATCCAACCAATAAAACTTCATTTTCTAGACAATAGGTTGCATGTTCGAATTTCCCATTAAATAAAAAAATAATCTCTTTCTTTTTTCCCGTCCTAAATTATCCCATAAATCCGTGAACATTATCGCTTACCTTAATCTTAACACGGGTATATACTCGTATTCCGTAATTTATATATTCCCAAATATCTATCCAAATTATATTTTTCTCTAAAATAAAAAGTACTAAAAGAGAATAAAATAAAATAAAATCCAAGTAACATGCGATACAACGCGTTAATGAGCTGTTAGTGATTAAATTGATTATTATGTGACCCATTTCTACGTCCCACAGTTTATATAACATTTTGTACCACTCTTTTAACGTATATATAAATCACCAATCCACATGTGACATGCCCTTACATTTTTCAGTTACAATTTTACACTAATAATTCTAATTTAAACTTCTTTTATTTATTCGTTCGAATTTCAGGAGTGTTATTCGAGATTATTATATTAAAATATTACAGAGTAATATATTTTAATTTTAATTAGAGAAGATGAGGAACATGGTTGAAACAAACATTATGGAGGAAATTGATGGTGGAAATTTCTTTGACCAAATTGATGACCTTCTTGAATTCCCTACCGACGGCGTTGATTCTAATATTTTCGACTCCGGTGTCGTTGATTGTACCGCTTTTCCACCGGTTTGGTCCGATGAGTCGACGGGTTTTTCTGCTGGGCATAGTCATAGTGCTTCTGACCTTTCCGCTGAACTTTCTGTTCCGGTGAGTCTTATATGAGACGGTCTTAATTTTTTTTTTTTTTTTTTTTTTATGTTTTAGTGTTTTTATTATTTTTGTTAATTATGTTTTGGTGTGTTTCCTATTCCACCGACGGTTTAAGAATTAGTGTTGTCTATTTTTTTCAATTTTGTTTAGTACAAGTTTTATATGAATTGACATCTCATTTGACTAAATTGTGTTATGTGTTATGTCATGCATATAAACTTTTAGTTAATGGTCTAATCATAAAATTGAAAATTTTACGCTCCACATTTCACTCAATTAGCCGACTTTAAAAAAGTCGGCCAATTGAGTGTGACCAAGTAAAAACAAATTTTTAAAATTTACAAAATTATAATTTGTTTTCAGAAAAAAATGTTAACAATATGTTCTCATAGGAAAATTCTTGTGTCCTAAGACATTATAATATTTCATTTAGTGAATTGACTTTAACAGTAAGGAGGACGGTCCTTCCGGAGGACACGAGTATTTTTTCGATCTCATAAGACTACTCTGTATTTTTTAGTCATTTCACGTATGTTGGAAGACGGTCCATTTCTTTGTAAATTTATTACTACTGTCAATAACTGAGTATTTTTACAAAGAAATGGACCATCTTCCACAGTATGTTACGATTGTGACCGTCACAAGCAAGACGGGGTGTTAAAACATATTACGAAAAAACACTATTGGTAACGAGTGTTTAATCAATCAAACGACAGTCTCATATCGTCTTGTACTGTAAGATGATCTTACTAGTGTTAGTGTAAAAGTGCGAGTTATCAAAGACTTCTACGATACTGAAATATGCTAGTTGAACATGTTAATACGATATGGTACGAAGCCGTGTTAATTAACAGCTGGCTATTAGAAATATTTTGTAATTTTTACAGTTTGATGAAAGCAACATTTTCTAACTCGGAGCGGCAAAGCATATGAAATAAGTGAGCGCACAACTTTGCCGCCTAAGAAAATTAAATAAAGACGTGGGGAAAGTAATGGAGTATATGCATAGTGTGTGTTTGAAACATGTTCAATTGTAATGTTTGATAATGTCAAATCTGTAGCTTTCAAGTAAAATTCAATCATGTTAGGAGACCAGTAATGTGGGGCTTCATAATTGTCGTCGACACTTTGTGTGGCCTAAGTTCACAATGTTTGTTTCGTTTGATTGCGATGTTTCTTATGTTTTCAAATTTGTTTATCGTTTAATATGATTAGACCTGGCAAATGGGTAATTAAGTCACTTTGGACTCGTTTACTGAACCAGTTGTTTCTGTGAATGACAGTATGAAGATATTGTTCAGCTGGAATGGTTGTCGACATTTGTGGAGGATTCATTCTCCGGTGCAGGCTTAACACTTGAGAAACCTCAACCATCCTTTTCTGACAACAACAACAACAACACGAACAACTCTTTCAGAAACCCGTTTCAGACATCCAGTCCGATCTCAGTACTCGAGAGCAGTAGTAATAGTGCCTATTCTAGAAGCAATCCACTTTCTGTCAGTCATGAGAAGCGTGCCAGGAGTAAACGCCCTCGTCCTGCAACTTTCACCCCCCGTGCTTCAATCCAGCTCATCTCACCAATGTCGGCCCCAGTTGCTCGAATTCCCGGTCAGCCTGCCCCAGTCACCTCATCTGAGTCTTATGCCTCCTACAAGAGTGCAGACCAGCTGAACAAGAAGCGGAAGATCAAGATTCTACCGCCATCAGGTGCAAACGGCTTGGATGTAACAAGCCACAGTCTGATTCAGAATCAGAATCAGAATCCAAATGGTGGGCCAGTCAGGAAATGTAAGCATTGCGAAATCACGAAAACACCACAATGGAGGGCAGGACCAATGGGACCTAAAACCCTTTGCAACGCTTGTGGGGTTCGCTACAAATCAGGCCGACTTTACCCAGAGTACCGCCCTGCAGCAAGTCCAACGTTCGTTCCTGCACTGCATTCCAACTCCCACAAGAAAGTTCTCGAAATGAGAGGTTGTGGGACTACAGAAGCAGACAAAGCCGCACCACCAAGCCAGAAAGTCGAGTTAATCCGGAAAACCGACCTCGTGGGGTCAGATTTTGCAATCTAGTCAGTAATCAGTATGGAGGAGGTAGTAGAGATTGAAGAGAATTATTGCCAGCTAGTCAGTATGGTTCTCCAATATAAGGTCTTACATTATAGAGCATGTATCATTTGTTTTTATTTTTTTTAAGTTTAATTTAGTTAAATATATCTTGGTTCATTTGTTTTTTTATTTGTATAGATTAAAAATTTTAGCTTAAGTTAGTAGAAAAGGAAGAGCAAAATCAAGAGCTTTTTAATTTAGTCCTAAGGTCTTAGGTTTAATTAGTTAAATGTTTAATTAAGTTCCTAAGGTATTAGCATGAGTTTGCTCCTTTTCCTACTTTCCCTTTATTCTTTTTTTTTATTAGTAGTTTGTATTAATATTCTTTTTGCAGTTAATTTGTGAACTAGGAAATTTGTTAAAAATGAAAAAAAAAAAAGTCTTTTTTGAGTTCCTTTTTATCGCGTTTGAACATTCTTTCTAACAGTCTCTGTGTTATGTGTTACTAACACAAGAGTAAGGGTTTTTACCTGATCTCTTAGTATCTCGCAATTTATGGAAGCCATTGAAATAGTGTTGTGGGAGATTAAAACGATAATAACATTACTCCAATGTTTCAAAGATCTATGATGATATAAGAACAGTAGAACAGTCCTTGGAAACAATATTGTTATTTGCTCCACTTTTTGTTGGATTTCTAACAAAATTAATAAACTAGTCTTGTTTAAGAAGATGATCTACGATAACTAAAATCTGTTTTATCATTAACACGGATCGCCATTTCGATACGAAATTGTGACATTAAAACTGAAAAAAAAAGCATAAAAAAAGTCATATGCTGAGATAAATCTGACAGTTCTTTAACTGGTCAGAAATAACTTTCCTTTACAGGTACTTCATTGTACAGTACTCAATGTTGATAATGATGATTAAGAAGGTGATTTGATGCTATCACTCCACTAATAAATCTTAAACTAGACGTTATTTGTTGATTATTTTAAGAAGTTTATGTTCTCTCACACATCTAAGGGAAAGTACAATCAATGCAACTTATACAATAGGCTAAGGTCGCTTTTGTTAATGTTACACTAATGCAAGGTAAGTTTGAAAGAATGTTATTATTCGCCGTCTTACAAAAACGAGTGACATTAGTGATTTCAGAGTGGTATTATAGTTCCCTGATAAAAAACACGGTTAAGGTTTTGAGTATCGCCATTTTCCTGTTGATAATTGGTTTAACAAAGGGACCTCTAAAGAAATAAAATGAAATCACATTACATTTTCTCATTTATTTACGATAAATTTTACTGAATGACTAAATATGAATCACATAAAAAGGTAAAACGGAAATCGTACATACTTGACGGTGTTATTACCAATTGTGAAATATGATTTATTTTACTGAATGGTCGAATATCAATCACATAAAGGGTAGTACCGAAATTAATTACTACTCGACGATGATATTGCCAACTATTATGAAATATGTTCCATATTATGGTCAATACCTTAATCTACAAAGCCATTGATTTTTATAAAACACAAATTCTCATATGCGACGGCTAATATTTGTCACAAACTTGTGACGAGTTAAATAAAATTCACATGGTAGATAAAGACAAGGTATTTGTGAGAATTGTGACTCTCAATGCATTATTTTTGTCTTATCTACCTATGTGAGTGATAATTGACTCGTCACTGTCACATAAAAGTCTTATTGTTTATAAAAACACAAGCTAAGGTAGACGTTATATAAGTAGGAAAAAGAACAAATTGTTTGTTAAAACATCACTTTGCAATTACGCGAAAGAGTAGAAATCATGGAGTGTTATATTGTCATTTAGTGGGGGCCATTTACATCACAAAATTCAAATGGAGTAAATATGATAATGCTAGGTAGTGATTTAAGAACAAACTCCACTTTTAAGTTCTAACTACTACTTTAATTTAGTTAAATTAAACACACTAGACTCATTTCTTTTGGGACAATTTATTGCAATTTACAAGTGACTAAAACACACCAAGAAAATTAAGAAATTTAAGATGTATGAGCTAGATTGAGTTGTACATAGTAAGGAATGGACCTACCTATGAGTCCTACCATATAGATTATGTAAATAATCCTTCATTCCTTTCTATATAATAATTTCTTGTTTATTCAGCATATATGTTCTCTGTTCTGTTGACAAATTTAGTTTTGAGATGTTTTAATCATTTGTTTATCTTTTTATTTGAAAATATTTTAATGTGTAATTTGATCATCCACATCATTTTGATCGACTTATCAGCCATTAACAATAACTTGAAATGATTTTCAAATCTCTCTTTGATCTGTATATAAATGATCAGCATGAAGGAAATATATGTTTACTCATTATAATCATGAAATTGTAGTTTATAACCCGTGTTTTTATACTCATTTACGTTAATAAGAATTGTCATATTACACTTTCTTCATATTATTTAAGATTATTCACAGTACA